>CAUYPK010120791.1:0-16280 GCA_963574355.1 Loris lydekkerianus
AAGAGCAGGCAACCTAAGACAGGGGCTATGTTTATCTGCCATACAAAAAACAAAAGAGGGAATTGTTGGGCCCTGCCATGTGCCTGAGGCCTAGTGCAACTTCCCGAGCCTGACTAGAAGTAGATCCATCGAGCTACTTCCGTGTAGCAATGACTCAGTAAGGCCCGGCCTGAAACTCCCTCTACTTAGATACAGCCAACGTGGTACCATGCCATTGGCCCAACCCTGTCACACACCTCATCCCCTGCCTCCTTTCCCCGCCCCTTCCCCACGCTCTATATAAGCGGCTGCTTGACGCAATAAAGTTGAGTTCCTGCTTAAAAAAAAAAATAAAATAAAATAAAATATAATGATTAAAAACAAACAAAAAAAAAAAAAACCTAGATGAGATGCTCTTTCACGCTGACTGGACTGACCACAATCAGAAAGTTGAAGGCCAGGTCCTAGAGCAACAAGAACAGATGCGGGGCAGCAGAACTGCTGGTGGTGAATAAATCGGTCAAACCTCCTCTGAAAAGAGCTTGGCCTTGCCAAATGAAGATCAATACGTACATATTCTTCTACCCAGCAATTCAACTCCTACATTATGCAGCCTGAAAACATTATTGTCCAAAGTACCAGGAGACATGCAGAGATATTCACATAGTAGGACTGTTTAGCAGAGGCAGGACCAGAGAGGAGAAGAAAGGTCACTAGGGCCCAAAACTTAACATGGGGCCACTGCAAGACTATTATAGGTTACGGCCCCTAACGTTGCACCCTCAGCCTTGACAGTGGGCTAAATGGTAGCCCCTAAAAGATATATCTTTGTCCTGAAACCTGTGAATATGATCTTATCTGGAAGAAAAGATCTTTGAAAATATAATTAAGTTAAATATGTAGAGATGAGATCATTCTGGATAACCTGGTTGGGCCCTAAATTCAATAACAAGTGTTTCCTTGTGAGAGACATACAACAGAGAGATGGGGAAGGGAAGGCCATGTGAAGAGCAGGGCAGAGGCTGTAGTCATGCAGCCATCAGCCATAAAAACTTAGAAACTCATAGAGCTCCAGGGAGACAAAGGGCAGACCCCCAGCCCCTTGTCTTGGTGCTGACTCACTGTAATAGTGTCCCAAGCAACTGCCCGTACCTGGGGAGGAGGGAGTGCCCTACCAATCTACCACCCAGAGCGTAAGGGTGCCAACTGCTAAAGAAGAGGACTCCCTGGCCCATGGGCCAAGTAGCATAGGTACAATAGAGTCTGGAAAGTGATCTAGAACAACCTTAAGGCTGTGGCCTGGAGAGGTGGCTCATGCCTGTAATCTTAGCACTCTGGGAGGGCAAGGTGGGTGGATTGCTTGAGCTCAAGAGTTTGAGACCAGCCTGAGCAAAAGCAAGACTCCAGTCTCTCCTAAAACTAGAAAAACTGAGGCAAGAGAATCACTTGAACCCAAGAGTTGGAGGTTGCTGTGAGCTATGATGTCACAGCATTCTACCCAGGGTGATAGCTTGAGATTGTGTCTCAAAAAAACAAACAAACAGAAACAACCTTAAGGCTAATTATCATGTCATTAGCTTAGATCTATATTGTGGTTCACAGGCCCCCCAGTGGGCTTTAAGAGGCTCCTGGGAAGTCTGCTTGTATAGTAAGTCTGCGTGCATAATCTGTGGTTCCAACCTCTGACCTATGAAGTGGACCCAATTCAGACAGTAGGAAACAGAATCCCAGGCCATAACCAAGGCTTTTTTTTGTTGTGACAAGGGGGCCCGTGTTCATTGTCTATGGTGAATGAATCTTGCCATAGATAAGTGTCTCACTCTTGCTCTGTAAACCTATCTCCCTCTTCCTCAATAACCTTTGTTTCATGCTCATGTTACTTTGGGTGTCTGGTCATTCTTCGTCTAAGAGTACACCAAAAACTGAGCATGCAGTTGCCTAAACTACAACGGGAGCCACCAGATGCTGGAAGAGCCAAGGAAAGATCCTCTCCCAGAGCCTTTGAAGAAAAGTGGCCCTGCCAACATCTGACTGTAGACTTCTGGCCTCCAGAACAGTCAGAAAATAAATTTTTGTTGTTTTAAGGCACCAAGTTAGTGGTAATTTGTTACAGTGGCTCTAGGAAACTAAGTGTCCCTCTTGTCTCACCCTACTCCTAGCACTGTCGCTGAGAATAGCAAAAAAATAAAACAATCCTAATTGTCCATCAACAGTTGAATACATGAATAAATTGTGGTGTCATCCTACAATGGAATATTATAGCAGAATGAATGAACTGCAGCCTACGTGGATCAATTTGCATGAATCTCAAAAAATAAGGTTGAATGAAAGTCAATTAGAGAGAACTACAAATATGTGATTCCATTTATAGAAACTTCAAAAATAGGTAAAAGGACACAGTATATTCTTTAGGTTTACATTCCCAGATGGCAAAGCTATAAAGAAAAGCAAGTGACTGATCAAAACAAAATAGGGGACCCTTCTAGAAGGGAAGGGCATGTGCTGAGAAAGAGGCACCTTGTGAGGTCACGGTACTGAAGCTGGGGGCGGGGTACGATCGCAGTTCTTGTATCATATTATTCCTCTTTATACTCTGCATCTCACATTTTATGTACTTTTTTGCTATCTTTGATATACTTTGTAATGAAAATTAACAAAGAAAGTATAGACTATGGAAATCAACCTTGATGGTATGCTAAGTTTCTCTTCCTAGATAAAAAGATTCTATAATACAGTATGTGAGCTAGAGAAGTTGTAACATTAGTCAGTCAGTTATCAAACATATATACACCACCCTCCAATACTGTGTAAAGCTCTGGGTTCCAAAACAAGGTCACAGATTCATAGGGAAAGGTGAGGGGAGCAGAGAAAAGAGAACACACACTGACTCATTTGCAAAATTAATTTTAGGCTGGGCATGGTGGCTAATACCTGTCATCCTAGCTCTGTGGAAGATCAAAGCAAGTGGATTGCCTGAGCTCAAGAGTTTGAGGGCCTAGCACGGTGGCTCACACCTGTAATCCTAATACTCTGGGAGGCTGAGACAGGTGGATCGCTTGAGCTCAAGAGTTCAAGACCAGGGTGACGCCTGTGGTTCAGTGGGTAAGGCATGGGCCCCATATAGTGAGGGTGATGGGTTTCAAACCCAGCCCTGGCCAAATTGCAACAAAAAAGCCTGGTGTCGTAGTGGGCGCCTGTAATCCCAGCTACTCAGGAGGCTGAGGCAAGAGAATCACCTAAGCCCAAGGATTTGGAGGTTGCTGTGAGCTGAGACACCATGGCACTCTACCGAGGGTTAATAAGTGAGACCCTGTCTTGAAAAAAAAAAAAAAGAGTTTAAGACCAGCCTGAGCAAGAGTGAGACCCCATCTCTACTAAAAATAGAAAAACTGAGACAAGAGCTCAGTTGAGCCCAAGAGCTGAAGGTTGCTATAAGCTATGATGATGCCATGGGTGAAAAGCTTGAGACTTTGTCTAAAAAAATAAATAAAATAAAATCCAGAAATGTGTTTAAGGGTCACGACTTATGACATTTTTTGTTACTCAAAGCCTAAGAGCTTTATGTGATTAATAAATGAAAACAATTCAGTTAAAGATGGCAGATTAAAAGCGGCACCTGTGGCTCAGTGAGTGGGGCGCCAGCCCCATATACCAAGGGTGGTGGGTTTGAACCTGGCCCCAGCCATACTGCAACAAAAACAAACAAAAAAGATGGCAGATTAAACACATGCACTTAGCATTCCAAAGCCTGTGGAATAAGATGAAGAGTTTTTTTTTTTTTTTTTTTAAAGACAAACCCAGAAAGACAAAGTGAATAGAAGAGACAGCAGCAGAAAACAAACAAAACAACACAAACCAAAAAAGCCCCAACAACAACATGAAAAAGAAAGCTGAAAAGCAGATAGGCAGGTAGCAACCAACTTAGCAGATCCACCAAAGCTGACTCCTAAAGCAGCAACTGGGGACGTTGAGCAGTGATGTGATTGGCACAGCAAACCCTTAGAAGGGGCCCAGGGGACTATGGTGCCAAGGACCTCTAGCAGTGGGGTGACCAGAACTTCAGATCCAGAGAATGGGCTGCCAACAGCCAGACTCCAGCCCTCCTGCTCTTCACACAGTCCAGTTGCAGCCCCTTCCTGATGTTGGCACAGACAGGAGGTTTATTCCCTGAAGAAGGAACTATAGGGCATCTCTTTCCTGGGGGCAGCAGCACAGCTGACAACAGTGGGATCAAGTGAATGTTTATGTTACTGGACTAACAGGGTCTGGCTGCGCACCACTGTCAGCCAATATGCAGAGACTGGGATAGGGTCACCAGACTTGATTTTTCAAAAAGCCAGTGATTCTGGAGAATAGTGAGAGTAGTTTTTCTAAGACTATTCTGTTCTTCCATTTCCAGAATCATAGCTTTATATATTATAGAAGTTAAAAGCAAGAACCATACTAACTCTTACCTTAAACAATAGTAATTAGCACTTAAACAACAGTAATCACCATAATCCATGACCCATAATAAATAATAATTGATATAACCCATGATCTATATAAAAACATCCTAATTCAAAAGTTAATCTCCTATATTGATTGCCATAAACTACTCAAGATACACACTGTTAGGTTAAAAGTGTGTACAAAATAACAAAGATGAAAGACACAAGGTGAAGGTCACTTAGGCCCTCAACTGGCCAGACCAGCTGTGTCATCTCAGCCTTAGCCTGACTGACTCCATCTTATTCTCACTATATGTGCTCTCTTTTATAGATTGTACTCTGAGATACCCCAAGTCCTCAGCCCCTTAAGTCCCCAAAAGGTGGACAGCCAGGCATAGACCCTCTAGGAGGGAGATTGGCAGCTCTTTATCTGAGGGTCCCACCCGGACAGGAAGAAAGACCTAATGTCTGTGGAGACATTGGCCTTGCAATTAAGAAACAGCCTATTCATTCACATCGGCCCTGAGGTGAATGTTACTGTCCCAGGAAATTGAGGCCTTCCTGGCACCAGCCACACCCAGCCAGGTACAAGGGGTAACTTGCTTTACTTTTCTGTGCCTTGGTTTCTTCATCTCTGATGTAAGGTGGTAAGGCGCTCATGGACTTGCGAGGACTGGGAGAGACAGCTCATGGAGGGAGCTGAGTGTGGTGATTAGTTCCCTGAAGTGCCCTCATTCCTGGGGTCATTAGCACATGCCTTTCCTCTGGCTCCACAGCTGCGCAGCAGGATGGGCACCCAGACACCCACAGAGGCCTTCCAAACCCAGCTCTTTCACATTTTCCCACTGGCTCCTTCAACTAAAGCATTCGCTTCTCCCTGACCCCCCACTTCACCTAACTGTCCCCAATTCCAACAAGGAACCAGTTGGAAGAATCAGCTCATATCCCCTCACATACATGGAGGCCTGATGTATGCTTGGCCTCGCATGGCCAGGCCCACAGTGCTCTGGGCCCCACAGTGAGTTCACCTTGCCTTAGAGGACCCTGCAGGAATCTGGAAGTGATCTAAAGAGTTCCTGAGGATCTTGTGCACTGGAGAGATGGTGTCCAAGGGCAGAGGCTGGGTCTTTGCAGGCCATTCTTAAGAGCTTTCTGATGACACACACAGGCAGTGTGGGATGGCTTTCCTCTCCCCCAAGCAAGGGGAAGATTATACAACTGCTTTGAGACATGGTGGGAAAGAAGCAGCTTTCTGTGTCTTCTAAAATTGAAATAACAACTGCAGTGCCCATAAGCTGCCCTTTCCACCCAAAATGCAGCAGCTTCTGAGTATTGGGAGGTCAGGAATCAAGAGCTCAGATGATCTCAGCCCTGCCCAGGGTGGAGGTCCTGGGACACAGTGACCCTGCTTCAAAGGACTGCTCTCGGGCTGTCAGTGCTGTCACTTGGATTCCCAGATGTGCCTGAGTGGCCTGCCCAGAAGTCAGAAAAGGCCCCAAGCAGCTTGGGCCTGAAAACGGAGACCCCATAATGAGTCAGAAAAAAAGAGCAGAAATACTCATTAGAAATCTGAGAGAAATTTTAAAAAGATCCAACACACCTACCCCTTCCTTGCTCCAACCCCAATGTCATCAGCTCAAGCCACAAAGCCTTCGGTCCCTGGGGCATCCCAAGTGCCCTTTCTCCCTGAGGGTACCACACAGTCGGGACAAGAAAGCATTCCTTTCGGTGGGGTGAGGAGGAAGTGGGTCCAGCCTTGCCAGGCAGGAGGGGAAGAAAGATTCCATTCCCATTGTTCTCACTCAGACTGCCCAACAATGGGGAAGGAGCAGAGGAAGGAGGGCCTGAGAGCCTGTCCGACCAGCTGGAGCAGCACAAGGGGCCTTCCTACCTCCCTACTGGTTCTTGTGTTCTCTCCCTCCCATCATCTGGGGAGCTCTCTGCAGCTTTTACTTCCTGAAAATATGTAGCAATGGGCAGTCCCCGTACCTCAGTGGGTAGGGCACTGGCCACATATACTGAAGCTGGCAGGTTTGAATCCAGTCCAGGCCTGCTAAAGCAATGACAACTGCAACAAAAATAACTGGGCTTTGGGTCCCAGCTACTTGGGAGGCTGAGGCAAGAGAATCACTTAAACCCAAGAGTTTGAGGTTGCTATGAGCTGTGACGCCATGGCACTCTACCAAGGGCGACATAGTGAGACTTTGTCTCAAAAAAAAAAAAAAAAAAAAAAAAAAATCTGTAGCCATGATCCACCTTCAAGTTAAAATCCAAACATATCCCTGGATCGTGGAGACCCAAACGACAGTTCCCTGGGCCACAGTTGTACAAGGTAGAGTTTACTGATCAAACTCAACTTTCTCCATTATGGTTATTACCCACACAAACTCACAGGCTGGGAGCAAGAAGTTAGGTGACAAATAACCAGTAGTAATTTGTTTTTTTTTGTTCACCACACTTAACAAATATGTCCCAGGCCCTGTTCTAGGTGCTGGGGGGATAGAGCAGTGAACTAAATACAGATTTCTGTCTTTATGAAATTCATGTCCTAGCAAGCAGATCTTTTCTTGTTCCTCTGTTCTTGCCAGCGTACCAGGTGTATGTGGTGGTAAAATGCCTCCTTGGCTATATGGTTAGAGTTGTGCAGAAGTAACATTTTGACAAATCAGACCTGGGTTCAAGGTCTGCTTCTGCTTATTTGCAAATTGTATAACCTTAGGAGACTTTTTCTTCACCTTCTAAGTCTCAGTTTCCTCATCTGTGAAGTGGGGTTTATTATTGAAATAAACATTATTTTAAGGGTAATAGTAGTTAATTATCACAGAAGTTACTACAAGAATCCAGTGAAAAGATGCACATCAAGGGCATCTTGAGTGTTCAATAAACATTCAGTATTGCCACAGGATCATTCCCTGGGGGAGCTATCTGCAGGAGGGATTTCTTTGCTCTGGTTTACCATGTCCTTGTAAAAGGTCCACCTGCCCTGACTGTTCCCTTTCCTGCAACATCTTTTTGTGAGCCAGTTCCTAAGTTAGGAATTCCTTGAGCTATTTATTTTCCATTTGGCCATATGCGCACCTGAAACGTGGAAAAGTCTCTGGATGACTCCAATGCATGGAGCCAGGGGAAGGGACTCAAGTGCAAACACACTATAAATATGGTTCAGACTTCTGTGGTCCCTGAATAGGACAACCCAGAAAGGTTTTTAATTACAACATTGAGCTACTTAAGAGAAAACAATGCCCTCTGAAAGGATCCTTCCTGAGCCACCAGACCAGAAATGACTCAAGTCTCATCACTTGTTTCACTGATTTTGGGACAAAAAGACAGATACCTTCCCAACAGGGTACCACGTTTAAATCATTCATCATACAAAGTATGGGCAGAACCAGAACTAGGGTGGAGACTGTCCACCACTGTTGCAAATAAATTCTGCCCACAAACTATGCCTGACTCTTCACATTTGTAGTAGAAGTCAGAAAACCATTCTTGGAGTAGATACAAAACAAAACCCTGAGTTTATGAATCCCAACTTCCACAAAGATGTTAACTCCATGTCTTATCTGGGGGCCGTTTGTACAGATATTGAAAGACTCAAAGAAATATCTGAGGAGAATATGATCTAATCCTGTTGTCTTAGACAAATGTATTTTCTGAGTTCGTCTCACCATGAACTTGACTTCATGAAGCCTCATGCTGCACATGGCATCCTGCTAAGTGTTACCATATTTGTTTGACATTCGGGGAGGTTCCATTGAGCTCTTAAGCTCCCAAATACAGAGTAAAGAGAGTGGGGACATAGCCAACATTTTTGTTCAGATCTGAAGATTTGGGATAGGCCTGCATATTCCAGAATCCAAGTCAGATTTCCCCGTGTGTGTGTTGAGGGGGGGAGCAGGGTAGTTGCTGGCTTGCCCTTTTGTGTATACCAGTCCTTTGGAATAATGAACTTGGCATCAGGTCAGAACCCCTCAGGTCTGGGGTGAAAACCCTACAGTCCTCAGACAGGACTATGTCTATTTTACTAATTAAGATCCTCTCAGGGAGTGGCAAGACAGTTGGCACCCAGTAGACCTGTATCAACCAGAGTGCTGGTAGGCATCTACAAGTAGTTTAATAACAGTTCTATTTACAAGATCTAAGGAGAGCTACCTGGTAGCACAATGTGCCAGGATGAGCAATAGTGGGGGAACCTCTATTCCTAGGCCTAAAGGGGCAAGAAGAGGGAGTGGCTGCCCAACCTAGGAGGAAGGGAGCCCCCTCCTCAACCTCCTTCCAGGCTCCTGCTGGTGCCACCAGAAGCCAGAAACAGAGGAGCCCACGGGTGCAGTCCCTGAAGGCCAGCCCCCCAGGTCACAGAACCAGGTACGGGAGCGGCAGATTGCATCTGGAAGGGCAAATAGAAGACCTGCACCTCCACCCTCACTCATGATTGGCTGGTTGACTGAGAAGCTACCTCTGAGCACGGATGAAGCTAGTAGAGAAAGTAGCCACATGGTGTTAGTGTTAGCATTGTTTGTGGGTAAGCCCATTTTATAAGATAACTGAGTTTCAAAAGCTTTATGAAATTGGCTCAAGGCTCACACTTATTGATGGAGGCATAGGGATTCAGATATAATCTTACCCCTTTCTTTTTATTTTATTATTAAAAATTTTTTTTAAACATAGAAAAAAGTTAAAGGAATAAAACAATGAACATCTTTATGCCAACTACTTAGATTCATCAATTGTAAACATTTTGTCATATGTGCTTTTATTTATCTATATGTAAATATGTAGATTTTTTCCCGATTTATCCTTTCGGCATTATTCTGATTTTTATATTGTGTTAAAGTACATATATCATAAAATGTACCATCTTAATAATGTTTTCTTTTTTTTTTTTTTTGAGACAGAGTCCCACTATGTCGCCCTTGGTAGAGTACCATGGCGCCATAGCTCACAGCAACCTCAAATTCTTAGGCTTAAGCAATTCTCTTGTCTCAGCCTCCCAAGTAGTTGGGTCTACAGGTGCCCACCACAATGCCTGGTTATTTTTGTTGTTGTTGTTGTTGTTGTTGTTGCCATTGTTGTGTTAGCTGGACAGATCCAGGTTCAAACCTGCCAGCCTTGGTGTATGTGGCCGGCGCCCTATGAACTAAGCTACAGGTGCCACACAGAATTTCCTTCCTTTTAAATGTTGGATAATATACCATTGCATATATATAGAGCACATATTTTTCATTTATTCCTGGATGGACATTTAGACTGTTCACAAATATTGACTAATGTGAACAGTGCTACAATGGACACAAGAGTGCTAATAGCTCTTCAAGATTCTGAGTTCAATACTTGTGGATAAAAACTCAGAAGTAGGATTGCTGGATCACATGGCAATTCTATTTTTAACTTTTTGAGGAAACTCCATACTGTTTTCCACAGCAGCTGCACTATTTTGCACTCTCACTAACAGTGTACGAGGATTCCAATTTCTTCACATCCTCACCAACACTTGTTATTTTGTTATTTTGATAGTAACCATCCTAATGGCTCTGAGGTGGTATCTCATTATAGTTTAGATTTGTATTTCCCTAATGACTGGTAATGTTGAACATCTTTTCATATGCTTATTGGCCATTTGTTTATTTTGTTTTTGAGACACAATCTCACTCCATCACGCTGGATAGAGTGCTATGGCATCATCATAGCTCACAGCAACCTCAAACTTCTGAGCTCAAGCGATCCTCCTGCCATAGCCTCCCAAGTAGCTGGGACTACAGATGTTGCCAAAAAACAGATAGTTTTCCTATTTTTAGTAAAGACAGGATCTTCCATTTGCTCAGGCTGGTCTTTAACTGCTGCGTTCAAGGAATCTACCCACTTCAGCCTCCCAGAGTGCTAGGATTATAGGTGGGAGCCACCATGCCTGGCCTGGCCATTTGTTTAGCATCTTTGAAGAAATGTCCATTCAAATCCTTTGCCCATTTTTGAATTGGGTTGCTTTGTTGTTGAGTTAAATATATAACTTTTTTTTTTTCTTTTTTGTAGAGACAGAGTCTCACTCTATCGCCCTCAGTAGAGTGCTGTGGCATCTCACAGTTCACAGCAACCTCCAACTCCTGGGCTTGGGCGATTCTCTTGCCTCAGCCTCCTGAATAGCTGGGACTACAGGTGCCCACCACAACACCTGGCTATTTTTTTTTTGTTGTTGCAATTTGGCCAGGGCTAGATTTGAACCTGCCACTCTCGGTATATGGGGCGAGCAACCCACCCACTGATCCACAGGCACTGCCCCTAAACATATAACTTTTTATTTGGGAAAACTATAAAGTAAGTTGCAAATATTTCCTCATGTATCATCCAAAATAATGATATTCTCTCATAACTACTCTTTTTTTTTTTTTTTTTTTTGTAGTGACAGAGTCTCACTTTACCGTCCTCGGTAGAGTGCCATGATGTCACAGGACTCACAGCAACCTCCAGCTCTTGGGCTTCCGCGATTCTCCTGCCTCAGCTTCCCAAGCAGCTGGGACTACAGGCACCCGCTACAACGCCCGGCTATTTTTTGGTTGCAGTTCAGCCGGGGCTGGGTTTGAACCCGACACCCTCGGTATATGGGGCCGGCGCCCTACTCACTGAGCCATAGACACCACCCTCATAACTACTCTTATCATTTGAAAATATTAAAATCAATTTCCTAATATCAATCAAGCCAGTTTAGAGTCCCATTTCTCTTGTATTCACCAAAATATCTTTTATTTAATTTTTATTTGAACCAGGAGCCAATTAAAGTTTGAGCACTGTATGTGGTTGTTATGAATTTTAAGGCTTTTAAAATCTAGAACTGTCCCCCAAGTTTCTTATTAAATGATACTACTGTCTGTTTGAAAAGACCAGGCCTACTGTCTCACTGGACACTCCTTATTTTTGCCTTGTCTGATGATGTCCTCAGGCTGTCACTCAACTTGCTATATTTCTTATCTCTGTAACCTGGAAATAAAGGATGAATTAAATTCAGGTTTGACACTTTGGCCAGATGCTTTGAATCTCGACTGCATTTCCTCCAGAGGCCTTTGATGCGCAGCAGTTTCCGGAGCCCACACCTGCACTGGCCAGGGGAGAGTCAGCTGCATGGCTAGGGCAGAGGGCAGGGGAAGGCCTGGAGACAGGCTTGCCAGCCGTTAGAATAATCTGTCTCAAGACAATCCTGATTGGAGATTCCTTACCGAGAGCTGTCTGGAGGGGAAGATGAAAAGTCCAAGGGAAAGAACAGGACAAGAGGGAACAGGAACAGAGACCCCTGCTCCCTACACACAAGCACACACCGCTGGGCACACTTGCCTTTCTTTTGCAGCCCCTTGTCCATTTGATACATTCTGTTTTTTATTATTGCTGTTCAAGGATTTTCCTGTTGTAAGAGATAAAAAATCCACTCCAGCTAACTGAAGTGAAAAAGAATATCAAAAGGAAACAAATATATAAAGGAAGAGATTTGTGAGGGTCCTGAACAAAAAACTGTCCAGCCTCTCTCCAACTACACCCAGACAAATACGGTAGACTTGTTACGGGATATCTGACCAGCACACAACCTCCCACAGGCCCTAAAAGCCCTGATGTCCAAGAGGCCCTCCTTTGGCTGTTGCATTAGGATGGGTCACCTGATCCACACTGGACCAATTAGATTCTGCTCCCCAGGCATTTGGAATTGGAACTAAGTGATGCAGGTCAGTCTCTACTGGTTCTTGAAATGAGAATGTGCTGCTTCAATAAAGCCGAGAAAGGCATCATGCAGAGAGGGAACAAAGAGGCTGACACACAGAGAAGCCAGAGGTGTGTCACAGGGGCCTGGAGAAAGGAGAGCAGCACTGCCCAGAGCTTTCTCCATGAGGCACCTCAGTTCCTTTTAACTCATTACCTTTTTGGCTTAAGCCAGTTTGCAATGAGTCTCTGGTATCCTGCCACGAAATTGTCCTGACCAAACAGCAGCGTACCAAGGGCAGGGCCCAGGAGCAGTCTGCCCTAGTGGGGAGGAATATTTTATCACTGACATTGTTTAGAATTGCTGGTGTATGGCAAGCAGTCCTTTACGTTGGTTTTATTCTTAACTTTTCATTCTCCACAGACAATGTACCCCCTTATTGCCTGCACCAGGGGGGACCGCTCCCACCACCCTGCTCTTTGTACAGCACTGTGACTAAGTCAGTGAGGACCAAACCGGAAGGGTTTTTGAAAATGCTTTTAAAAGCTTTTGTTTCCTTCTGCTTTCCTGACCCTAATTCAAATGTGCTTCTGGAAGGAGCCCCTGTAAGCTAAGAATTCTCAAGAGGTCTGAAGAAGAAAGTTTTCCCTCTTGCTATCCTAGAGAGGGGCAGAGGACATCTCTGCCTATGGGAATCAGCCCTGGACATCAGCAGTGCCAGAGCCTGAGTATGAGACCTGTCCCAGCTCCAGTTAAGCACCTCTCCAGAGGCCCCATTAGTCACCAGATTATAGATTTTTTTTTTCTTCAGTTTTTGCAGTTTTTGGCCGGGGCTGGGTTTGAACCTGCCACCTCTGGTATATGAGGCCAGCGCCCTACTCTTTTGAGCCACAGGCGCTGCCCTATGGAGTTTCATCAAGGGGGGAATATTGCTGGTGTCATCACCTCTCTTTCTCTGGGCATTCCCTTTTCTGCTTACTCGGTAAGACCAGCTTTTAAAGGGAAATGAAGGTCAAAGACTGGAGCCCAGAGGCTTGCTGTGGGAAGAGAACTTCTAAGACTTCAAAACATAACTCAAGTGTTACCTTTTCCAGAAACATTCCAAGAAGGCCGGCCTCATCTCAGGACTGCATGAACCTCCCAATGCTGGGCTGAGAGTAAAGCTATCTCAGGGAAACAACATTGCATACTGGATAAGAATGTAGTCTCTAGACTCAGGCTGCCTGGATTTGAATTCTGACCTTACCACTCAACAGCCAGTCGCTTCAGACAAATTATGCAATCTTCGCTTCAATTTTTAAAAAACAATTTTTATCAGGGCATAATTTATGTATCATAAAATTTATTCATTTTAAGTATACAATAATAATTTTTAGTAGAGTTATGGAGTTGTGCAACTGTCGCCATAATCCAGCTGAGAACATGTCTAACACCCCAGTAAGATCCCTGGTGCCCATTTACAGTTAATCCTCATTTCCACTCCTAGCCCTTGGCAACCACTAATCTCCTTTCTGTCTCTACAGATCTGCCCTTTCTGGGCATTCCATATAAATGGAATTATACAATATGTGACCTTTTGTGTCAGGCTTCTTTCACTCAGCATGTTTTTGAGGTTTATCCACAATGTAGTGTATATCTGTACTTCATTATCCCAGAGGCGCACAGTGCACAGGAACTGGGAGAGGCAGAGATCCTGCTGGGTGCAGTGGGTAGGACGGCCCAGAGGAGGTGGCAACTGAGCTGGGCCTTGCAGGCTGCCTTGTGCAGGGGCACAGATTAATCCATAACAAGATACTCTTCATACCACAAGGTAAAGCACCCAACATAGCTCATCAGGGACTAAATCTTGAAGTTATTTTCTTTTTGGCATTAAAGATGAATGACAGGGTACACTTTCTGCCAGTTTTCTTCACCTGACAAAAAGTTGAGAGAAAGCCTCCCAAGAACATCCAGCCTAAGAGCTCTGTCCAGCATCAAAGACTTCCACCCCCACTTCACCTTACCCCTGACCTTGCCCTCTAGGGCTAGAAGCAGGAACTGGAGTGCCCTCCCTGGGGCTGGACCACAGGTCTTAAACCTCACTGTTCCCTCTCCTTAGGATAATCCTTCATCCCTTGCCCTCGCATCCTCCAGGCCCCTGCCTCTGCCCCCCTCTTTGTGTTCTGGTGAACTCCCCACCACTTCCACTTGTACACAGGATTCCCACTCCAGGCAGACCTGTGCATGGGACAGACAGCTGGGAGTTGTGCAGTGGTGGCCTCTGGGCAGCTCCCCCCTCTTCCTCTTGTGCTGCTCAGGAAAGTGAAGCCTGATTTACAGACTTTGGTTCCAGTACATAGGGCAGTAGGCACACCTGCAGTGCACTTTCACCTCTGACATCTGCCCCCAGACCCACTACCCACCAGCCCCACCAGCTGAAGAAAGTCTTTTCTGGCTGGAAGGAGGAAAGGGGAGAAATGGAACATTTCCCATCCGAGAGGGCAATTTAAAAATCAATGCCTCCATCGCTGTCCCAACAGCAAACTAACTACTTGTTTAAGGAGGTCAGTGGAATGTATGCAATTAATTACAGGACAAATCTCAAGTCAAACTAAATACTGGAAATCAGGAACCAGAGTCCAAGTCCCTTCATGGTCGGAAGGGGAACTTCCCGATTTGATTGCAGAAAGCAATTTACTTCAATTAGCAGTGACATAAACAGAGTGATTGCTTAATAGGAGTACTGAATCTCTACAAAATAAACAGCTTGGATTGCATCCCTTTCCATTATATTAGTGGCATGGGATTGCTTTTCCCAAGACAGGTTTGATTAACCCTGTAGGAGCCACCCCTGCCCCTGAGCAGATCTCTTCATACCCCCTGCAAGATCTTCACACAGCGGCCTGGCATTTGTTGTGCACATTGGGCACATATGTTAATCAATTTGCTGGTTGCTTTTGCTGTCAAGTCTTTAAAATCCTCTCAATAATCCTGTGAGATATAGATTATTATGCCCATTTTAACAGATGGGGAAAACGAGGCTCAGAAATGTTAAGGGGATGATCTTCCCAAATACATATCCAATCATGTTATTCCTCTGCTTAACTTAAAACTCTCCAAGCCTTCCGGACCTTTTAGCACCGCTTCCAAAGCCCTGTAGGATCTGCTTCCTGCTGACTTTTCACCGTGGCTCAAACTACTTTCCCAGTTGCTCACCAATACGATGTTTGAGGCCACTGCCCATTCCTCAAGCATGTCAAATCCCTTCCCATCTCCAGGCTTTCATGCTCACAGTTACCTCCACCTGGAACACTCTTTGTCCTTTCTGTCTCAGTTCAAATGGCTGCTCCTCCAATGGGCCTTCTCCATCTGCTCATCCCCCCCACTTCCCTTTTGGGTTTTGACCTAACATTTAGCATTATCCAAAACTATCTTGTTGGTTTACTGTTGATTTCTTGTTTCCCTCCCTCCTGAGACATCAGCTCCATGAGACCAGAGATCCTGTCTGTCTTGTTCATAGCACAGGGTCAAGCACCTGGTAGGCAGAGAAAAAGTACTCACTTAATAGAGGAGGAATTATTCCTGCTTTTATACAGATAAGAAATAGAGGTTCAGAGAAATTAGGGCACTTCACAAGGTCAACCAGCTGGGAAATGGCAGAGCTGGGATTCAGACCTAGCTTCTCCCTGTGTAGTTAGACTACTTTTTTTGAGAAGCTTTTTTTGGGAGGCCTCCCTTCCTCTGTATCCCCCTCCCTGCCTCCGTATCCCCCTCCTCCCATACCTTCTCACCCCTACCTTACTACCTTACTCTCCCCCCCACCTCCAACAGCTAGGAGAGCATAAAAATCCCAAACCCAGAACAAAATCTCCTCTTCCTGCTTAAACTCCCTCCCTTGCTATTATTACTTTTCATTTGGACAGGGTCCTCCTCATTGCAAGAATGCAAATTTTAGAAGTTAAAGACCTTAAGCCCTCTCTCCCTCTGGTCTCCACCTGGAAGGATTTAGGTGCTGAATCAGACCTCCCTTAGGAGATGCATTCTGGGCCCAGGACTGTGGGGGCCGTGGAAAAGCTGTTTGGAGGAGCTTGCATTGCCTTGGGACCAAACCTCCTGCGGGGGGGGGGGGGGGGCCCCCCCCCCCCCCCCCCCCCACCACACAACAACCCCCAAACCAAACCAACACACAGGCAACGCGGCCGAGCGGGCCAGCC
>CAUYPK010120795.1:0-33386 GCA_963574355.1 Loris lydekkerianus
AACACATGCAGCCACTTGCCAGTTTTCCACTGTTTTTGTCCTCCTCCTGGGGTCCAGAAGTCCCTTGCTGGCTTTCTGTATCCTCAAAGGGATGATCATAGGCAGATCCCACCGGCCAGAGATGTCTGGAGTCTTGTCTCCCCAGATTCCCCATGCCCAGTTGCAGGGAAGCTGTTACTCAGCCGCCATCTTTCTACCCTACCTTCTTTATCCTTCCCTTAACACTTGAATGCATTTCAAGAGGCCCTTGAAAATGTTTTCCTCAATGACAAGTATTCTTCAAACATGTCTGAAAAGAGCAATTGATACTCGTTGCACAAAATCAAAATTATTTAACCTTTCTATGATGAAACCAATCCTCCTTCAGACCTGCTTTTTTTTTTATTTATAAAATGCTAGAATAGTATCACACTATGCCAAAGAAAAATTTGAAATGAAGATATTTTGCAAAATGTATGAATAAGCAACTGATAAATGCACACAGCCATATTCTCAAATGAAAATACATATGCACACAGTCTCTGTATATCACATAAATCAACTGATAAAAATATACAAGATGAAAAAAATGTGTTTGCCAGCTCAAATTCATGGCAAATTCCATGTAGTCACTTGATTCTTGGTGAGAAACAACACATATTTAACTTTTAGACAAATATCCCAAATTAATGGCTAGGTCCTATGGAAGTAAAAGAAAAGA
Source organism: Loris lydekkerianus (assembly GCA_963574355.1). Lineage (NCBI taxonomy): Eukaryota > Metazoa > Chordata > Mammalia > Primates > Lorisidae > Loris > Loris lydekkerianus. The sequence goes on from CAUYPK010120795.1 coordinate 701, forward strand.
ATTTCATGATTTAGAACAATTTGAGGATGATGGAAATAAAGATTTTAGAAGCAGGAGACACACTTTCCAGCTTTGACTCTGCCAACCAATTAGCCAGGAGATTACAGAGAACTCATTCATTTACTTTCAGGGTATAATCTGTTCATATGTTCATAACTATGTGTCAGGTGCTACACTCATGCTGGCAGCATAGTAGGAAACAAATAAGGACACGTTATGTGCAAAGACTCTGTCCATAGTCCCAATAAGCTGTTCCGATATTAAACTAAGGTAGGAAATTGTTGGGACTTTTTAGATGAAGAGTAACATAATTTGATTAATGTTTTCTAAAGATGGCGCTGTGTTCTATACACAATGGAGTATTGTGGATATAACCGTGCAGCCATTCTAAACTCACTTTCACAAGCATTACCTCATTAGAACATGTGAAAAAAACAGAGTAGTGATTATCTCACCCATTTGCTTTCAAAGGAATTGAAATTTGCTGCGATATAATACCCAGTTTATGGATAGATGCTGACAAATGACAGAGACCAAACTTGAAAACAGTGTATTGGTTCTTTCACTACAACACAGCTGCATTTCAGTAGGCAACTATGCATACATTTAATCATTTCACGTTTTGGATTAAGCCTTGTGTATAATTGCCCTCATAAATGTATAAAAATGTTTTACAGTCCAATCTTGAAACACTGAATGGACATAGTATTACTAGCTCAGAGATGACTATCCCAGTGCATAGTTTTATGCTCAAAATATTATTCCCTTTGTTATGTTCTTCAACCCATAAAGAAATATTAGAATTATCTTTAATCTTTCATATCGCTAGTTACCTAATCATTGTGATCTTATTGCCCATGTATCTCTGGAATTCATCCCCTCCTGCTGTAGAGTCTACATAGTTAATTTTTGGATTATTAAACAGGTTTTATTAATACCTGTTTTCACCTGTCCCCAGTATCCTGTCTCTGTCATTTACAAAACTCTAGTCCTTTATAACTTTCATATATTCTGGATCTCTGGGAATTTAGTTAGGAAGAAGATAAATAGTCAAGAAATTCACAAAGGGCCAGGGTATAGGTGCAAAGAGCTAGATTCAATGCACGATAGAAAATGTACTTAAAATACGGGGTAAGGAAGTATCACTTTAAAATGACTAAGCTCTGGGCTGGATTAAGGCAAGTTTCACAGAAAGGTAACATTTGAGTTGGCTTTTAAACCATGAAGCTGGAATGAATTCAGTTGCAGAGAGCAGGCTGTGAGACGGCAGAGCCCTCAGAGAATAAACCCCCAACTGCTTCTCCTCCATTCTCCAAATAACCATTTCCCTTTCTTCATGCTCCCTCTGCCAGAAGTCACGTAGCCCTTTCTTTCTGTATCCTTACAGTTATATGCTTAAGACCACTCCCTTCTTCCTCCTTGTCATATGCTAACAGAGTAGAGTAGTAACCTCTGAGTCACATAGTTTTTTCTTTGTTCTGTCAACTATTCTGAGATCCTTGTGATCTTGCCCTTCTTACTTGTTATATGTTAATGAAGTTGAGCAGAGTCTTTGTTAGAGTCATTTACATTTTCCTATTGTACTGTAAGACCAAAACTATGTCTTTTGTTTATGCTATTTTCCCATTTTGTCTATGCTACTTCCCCCTGGACAACCCTGTAGAGATAGTATAAAAGAAAGCTGATTTTGTGCTTTGGAACTGGCTGTAGCCATCAGCTCAGTCAGTCCTCCTCGTTCCATCCTTGTTTCCGTGTCTTCCCTTGTGTGGTATTTTCCTCATTCCCCACCAATTCCACTCTGGTTCGCTCCCCTTTGCCACACTGGTCCATGACATTCAGTCTTTGCCTTATCTAATTTTTTTCTCTCCACCTGGGACAGCACCAGCAGCTGCTGGAGCCTGTTTAGCTCTGGGGAACTCCTGTCTATCTCCCCAAAGTACACACAGCTCCCACAATTAAACTGAGTTGAGGAGAAGGAAATGGATTTGGAAAGTGTCCAGATGCCAGGCCTTTGGTTGAGCAAGTTCCCTGGCATGCATGATGAAACCCTGACTCCACCCATTTGGAGAGGGTTTTCAGATGTTCCTGTCAGTTTTGTTTGTTTTGAGATGCTTGTTGGGGTGGAAGTCACAAAGTTGAATGGAACTAGGTAAGCTGGTTTGAATTTGGAGCTCATTTGCAGTTCCCAGGGCATGGGGGGTAAGGGGACAACTAGGTTACCATTTGGGAGAGTTTGTCTTCAGCCCTTTACTGCATTTGGGACCCTATCCAAGGTGCCAATTGGGGTGGCAGGGTGGCATTTTTCCTCTTTGGATTTCCATTTGTTTGACTGGTGCTGGCATTTTTGTGTTGAGGATCCCCTGTATTATCTGTTTGTTATTTGAAAGTTTTGTTGCAACATAAGAAAGCTCCATTTTAAAGTCCCTTAGGAAAAAAATTTAGAACGAGAATGATGTTAGACCATGACATTTTAGATCGTTTGTGCTGGGAATTCCCTATGTTGTATGTCTTTGTGAATATTTGATCCATCCATCTGATGAGTTTTTGTATTGTGATACAACTTGTATGGAGTGTGGGGGAAAGTGGTGGTTGATATGGCTTGTACGGAGCATGAGGAAACGTGGTGGTTGCCTAATTTTGCTAAATGGGGATTCTTTTTCACAGTGTATATAATTGTCTGCTTTGTTGGGGATTGGATGGTGACGAGGGCATGGCTTTGTACCTGAGTTTTGTGTTCTGATCCACTGGGGTAAATTTACACCTATTGGGTACAGCACACGCCATGTGGGTGAGGAGCACACTTACAACTTTGACTCAATCTGTGCAAAAACAAAGCATGTAAACAAAACATTTGTACTGCCTAATATTCTGAAATTAAAAGAAAACTGGGGGGAGTAGGGCAAAAATATGAATGTTATTATTAAATCACTGAAGCTTGAAAAAAACCATCATCATAGATGATCTTGGGATGTTCACCATTCAGCAATAATACTTGTTAACACTTCAAGTGACTTTGAATATATCTTGAATTTTCATAATCTTTTGTCTCTACTTAAGTCATTTCTTCTGATGAAAATGTTGGCTTATTCTACCCAATTATCTCCTCCTTTTCTAACAGTTACTATGTTTATTGTGGCTCTATACTGCAGTGCTGGGAACTACATGAAAATAGGGCCTGCATGTGGGTACAAGCTGGTTGTATCTCCAATTCTTTGTTCTGAGCAAAGGGCTTGGCTTGTGCTTCCCGAAGATTGAGTGAACCTGCAAGCGCTATGTAGGTGTTTAGGTGCCGTTTGCTGGATTGAATTGGTAGGCCACCAAAACACCAACTCCCTGAAGGTCTTTATTGTTAAATGTCACTTCAGACTTAGACAGCAATGATGAATCATAGCTTCTGTAAGACCGTATTTAAAATAAGCATCTGTTGCCTGGGAACAGAGCAAGTCCCACTGGCAGAGTTCTTGTATTATTTTATCAAATTAGCTCTTATCAGCAAGAAGCCCCTATGAGTACGGGATAAAATAAAAAAAGAGGCTAAATGAAAAGGAGATCACCATGGTCAAGATGGTCATTTGCACAAAATTTTACCATTTCCACACATCTCTTCACCTCAGTCTCATTTTATCCACGTGACAGATATTGCCGTTGTTACTGTCCCCATATCCGACTGAAATGACAGAAATAAAAATGCAGGATTCAGCAACAACTGCCTTTTTGCCCTTTTCCTTCCTTTTTAGTGAATTATTGCTTTTTAGCCTATTCTCTTAACTCACAAATTATAATACTGTTCTAGGTCAAATTTTAATCAAGATGAAAACCACTCTTGTATAGGGCTGGGACACTCTGTATTTATAAAAAACCCTTCTCCCATCAGATCTTCCCTTGCCTAAACATTCACTAACTAAATAAACATAGCTTTAAAAATTATTTTATAGTTAGTTTTAAATTTTTTTCTCTTTAGATATGTATGTCAATCACACACAACTGTATATATGCACACAAATACCCTTTAATAAACAGATTTGAATATGAGCTTCAAATTTGTTTTAAGGACTAAAGACTAATTCTAAGTACTTGACACATTTTTGTCTACTTTTGTTTTTTTAATTTAAATTCTAGTTAATAAAGAAAATCTCCAGAATGTTTCATATGGCAATGTGTAATATTTTTTTTCCTACTATGCTCTCAGAAAGTGAGTTTTCATAGAAATGAATAAATTTCTATTAGAGCTGTAACTGTAAAAGGGCTCAAGTGTCAAAGGGAGACACCATTATCAAAAAAGGAATTGCTCAGAAAAAAAAAAACAACTATTGCCCCTCTTTTTTGTACTAAAAGCTAAAACGAAATTACCTATAAATATTGTGTCAAAGTTCTATCGAGGAAGTAGTGCCATTAGTGGTAGTGTGGAATGAGGGTGTCACTGTGGGTTTGGCCATTAAAAGCTGACAGGAGCTAAGTAAGGTTTAGAATGGAGGGAAAGAAGGATCAGAATAGGCTTGCTTGTTCCATAGGAATCTGGGAAGCCAGGCACGTCCATCTGATGGTGCATGGCCATGATGGGGAACTGATAGGAAGGTCTACGGAAGGCTTTCACTTCTGCATCTTGTGATTAGCCAAGGGTTGTGGTTGATTAGCTGTGCCAGCTGTCAGTGAAAAGGGAGGACATCCTGAAACCCACCTGCACCTCTAGGTCCGTCTCTCAATGCTTTAACCACTTCAGAGAGGAGTGATTCTTACCTCACTTCTTCCTTCCACCTCTTGTACAAATTTTTATTTTAGTCAAGTCTAACCTAGAAGCCTCCAGAAAAATAATCATAGAAAAAAGGGTTCCCACTTAGCCAAGTTGACTAACAGAAAAAACATCACAAAGACTGAGTTCAAGTTCCTTTAAAACTTCAGTGTATTAAAGTTATGACATGAATAGAATATATGTTGTAGACAGATTCCTATTCCAAAATATTTTTAATGGAATATAATTGCTAAAGCCAGGAGAAGTTTTAAGTAAATATTACTTGTAATTCATAGTATTTAGTAAGCAGAGGAAGAATAATATCAACATATCACATTTATCTCAGCATAATTAAAATCAATAGAAAATGAGACATCGTGGTTATAGAAAAACAATTTTTTGAGTCATATAATATCCTTTCCCGATCACATTAGACTAATCTTACCTGATCTTTCAATTTAGCCATAACTAAGGACCAGGCTTCACCAAGGAGCACATTTTTGAATTTTCACCATAGAAACTAGAAAAATGGTCCTTAAAATGGCCAGAATTGCAAGATGAGCCGTCCAAAAGCAGTAAGTGACAACATCAGTTCATTTGAGCTAATGCCACAACCTGAGCCATTTTTATTTTCTGATATGTTAGATAAATTAAAATGTTCTTTAATCATTAGAATTCTAAATGTAAAAACATGAAATGAACAGTTTGAATCAAGAAAATGAACAAGAAATCCCTCAAGAATAGTAAATATAAATGGGCTTCTACAGAAGGGGAACTTCAGATAGCTGGGCTGATGGTGAGGAAGGGCACTCATCATTGCTTCTTCCCATAAAAAGGGAGTGAGTATGGCAATAAACCTCGACTATATAACACTACCGAGGGGAGACTTTGGTTAAACTTGAACTGCAGTATAACACAATTATTGAGACACAACACAGTGTCTCAAGCCGATAATCTCAGCTCTCTAGGAGGTTGAGGTGGGACGTTCACTTGAGCTGAAGAGTTCAAGACCAGTTGAGGCAACATAGAAAGACCTCGGCTTTACAAATTAAAAAAAAAAAAAATAGCTGGGTTCAATGGCGTACACCTGTAATCCCAGGTACTCAGAAGCCTAAAGCAGGAGGACTGCTATGTCTAGGTCTTTGTGGTGAGTTATGATTGGGCCACTGCACTTCAGCCTAGGTGATATAACAGGACCCTGTCTCTTAAAAAAAACTGTGGTTTATATGGTCATGATTCCCGGCTTTCATTTTAAACCAATGCTTTGACAAAGTATGTCGGCCATTTGAATGAAATGACACTCCTATACCCCTCTTACTGTCACTAAATCTACCATGGACCCACGTGACTGTTACTAATTCTGCCATCAATATACTTGCAAGATTTGTCTCCAGTCTAACTCTCCTGCCTTACACGTTCTCTCAGTCACAATAAAGTCTCTATAATTTTTTACACATGCCATCTACATCCTGGTCTCTGGGCTGTTGTGCATGTTGTCCCAGGGGTCTTACCAATACTGCCTTTAGGATTCAAATGCCAGCCTTCCGTGAAACAGTCCTTAATCCTTTAAGCAAAACAGGATGTCTAATTCATAAATCAGATTATTTGAGCCATTGCTAAGATACCTTTTCCATATCTATGTCTTTAAAAATTATTTTTAGGTTATGTGTTTAACTTCTACTAAGCAATTTTATTAATAATAGGGGGCGGTAATGTCTTAATCATCCCTCCTTCATGCTGAGAGCATGGTATATATGTACAAATGGCACTCTTACAAAGAATGAAACTGGTGTTGGTGATCTGATCTTAGTTCATTGTTATTTAATCCCTGGCTGTGAATTGGGCTTAGTGTATGAAACAAAATAAATAAATTTATGGTCAAATAGGCTAATGTCAAAATAGCTGTATCAGAATGTTATGTGACCAACCTATGCGTATTGCTATACGCCTCTCCATAAAGATAAGATCTTTCAGAACTTGTAAACTATACCATTCTTTATGTCTGTCTCCATCACTTAGGATGATGAATATTTCAGTTTATTCAATGAATAATTTTACCTAGAACAAGTAACAAGGTAAGATTAAGTAAATACTTGAAAAAAGATACATTGATAATATAGCATTGAGAGTTGAGTTAAGGAGGAAGAGCTAGGGGAGGCACAGGAACTGTTTTTTGTTTTTTTTTTTTTAAGGAGATAATTTGGCCAAGTTATTTATGTGAACAATATGATTGCTGTGTCCACTTAATAAGCTGTTTAATAAAGTAGATGATTAGCCACATAATATAGAGCCCTCCTGAACATCTCAAACATCTCTAAAATGATCCCTTTAAATTATCTACAGATGAAAAGAGAAAAGACAGAGAAACAGTGTTGGGGGAGGGCAGAGGAGAGGAAGGGACAAAGAGGACAGAGAAAGGCGGGGAAAGGAGAAAAGGAGGGAGAAGAGGGAGGAGAGAGAAGAGTGAAGCAAGTGAACAGGAAGAAGTATTTTTCCATAAAAAAAGAGTATGAGTGAGCTAGATAAGGTAATATGTATATGATATTTTTAATTGTTTTCTTTTAAATGTTGCTTCTAATTTTTAGATCTCAATTTCCAAGGGTAAATTACACTTCTCAATGCAAGACACATTCCCAGTGGCCTGTACAATTAAAAAAAAAATTGTACTTATTTCCACAGTCTTTATACACTTCCTCTATGTATAATCATTTTATATTTGATACGGTATTTTGAAATGTGTTTGTTTTCACTATGCCTGTGTATTGTTGGATTTTATGAATGGTGTCTTATGCATATGTCTTGTTTTGTTTCTTGCTTTTTCCTTAGGGCTGTGCTTTTGAGCCCTACTGCTGCTGTTGTGTGTCCATTCAGTCTACGGCTTCTATCTGCTGTGTAGTGTTCACTTGCATGTTTCTGCCGTATGTTGCCCATCCATGTTGCATGACCAGAGATGCCAACAAACAGCAGCTTTGCCGTGGGTGTAAACTCGCTCCTGTAATTAAGTCAAGAAACAGACTACATGAGATGAGATGCTGTGTAGCAAAGATGTTTATTTAGGGGTTTGATTTTATACCTTTCTAGTCATGTACACAATCTAATACCGTATACTCGAGTATATACGGTATTTATTAGTTTCACCATTACCTCAATTTACCTATCTGAAATCAACTAAAAAGGAAATATCCTGTTATCACATCAACACAATCACTTTTGAGGTAAACATCTTCTAAACACTGACTAATCTCTGGGCAGGTGTGTAAACAAAATCCTAAAGAAGAAAGTAGCCACAGGGGAACAGAGTTAATGAAAGAATATCTTCAAGCATTTGCTCAGTTTATTCAGTATGAAGTAACGACTGTGTCTTTTCCTGAGGGCAGAGCACCTATAGACCTCTGACAATATGTTGTTAACATACGTCAACCCTGTGGCCCGTATCTCTGAGGAAGGGCGGCATACCTTTTGATCTCAGTCTTCACGGGGTGCACAGCTTCAGAGAATGGCTTGTGGAATTTTAACTCCAGGGAAGCCAACTCCATGTGTGTCCCGGGGGGTCCAGGTCCCTTAAGCCTCTGGAAGAAAAGCAAGTCATTTTAAACTCACACTGAGTTCACTTTGTGTGCTTGATGTAGGATATGTTTATTTCTAAATATTATCCTACAATCTACCTCTTCATTCCCCCTGCAGTGAAGGACACCTACACTACCTGTAATTTTTTGCCAACATAAATAACACTGCAAGGAACATCCTCAAAACTTTCTCCTCATGAATCTGTTTTAGAATTTGAGGTACACATTGAAACGTGGCTTGACTGGATCTTAAGTATGATCCTAAGTGCTGGCACGTTGCTTTCCAGAGTAGCAGCACACATACCCATAAGCAATGCATATTTCCTTTTGTCTTTACAAGGGAGAAACTAAACCAGGGCAAAAAAATTTCTGAATGCATGGATTTCTGAATGCATCATAACTCTTGCTCTTCGTATCATAATGCTTGTGTCTCTTTTTAACTACACTTTATTTATTTATTTATTTATTTATTGCAGTTTCTGGCAGGGGCTGGGTTTGAACCCACACCCTCCAGCATATGGGGCTGGCGCCCTACACTTTCTTTAAATGATGGAATTGTGTGAGTTCAATTGTGCTACTGATCTGGACCTATCCCTTATTGACTGTGAGACTTTTAGCAACTCTCTCTGGATATTTCTATTCTTTCATTCACTGACTCAGCTGTACCTTCATTCAAGAATATGGAGTAGCTACTATGCCCTCAGGTTATGACTGTATCACTGAGGTTTCTTTATCAGAACGAGAATGTCCATAGCTGGTTCTGTAGAAACAACAGTTAATATGACAACAGTCCCTGCTTTTGGAAAACTCAATTCAGGTTAGTATTCTTTGAAAAAAGATAAATTTGAGACTTGAAAGGAGTTGTTTAGTCAAAAAAGCAGAGAGGAGAGGGAATTTTTGAACTGACAATGGCAAAAAATGAGGTATATGCTATGTAGAAAAAACAATGGATACAACAGACCTGAGGTGAAACATGCCCCAGTCATCACCCAGGGAAGGAAAGAGGTAGCATCAAGACAGAAGGAAGAGACAGTAACGTCTGCAGGAGGCTCAGAGAAGCAGGAGGTGGCACCAAACAACGAAAGAGGCTGTGTGGGGCCTGAAAGCATTTTGGATTAGAACAAAATCTCTAAGGATAGTAAGGGAATGTTCTCTTTCCATCTTTTTATTCTGTATTTTTTCTAAATCTGTGTTAATATTAAGGTAGCAACTAGCCACAGGTGGCTCCTGAGTTCTTTTAATGAGGCTAGTCTGAATAGAGATGTGCTGTGAATATAAATAAACAACAGATTATGAAGTTTTAGAATAAAAATGTAAAATATCTTATTTGTAATTTTATATCAAATGTATATTGAAACTATAATGTTTTGGATATATTGGGTTAAATATGTTATATTATAAAAATTAATTTCATCTTTTTACTGTAGCTACTATAAAATTTAAAGTTATTTACATGCCTCCCAATATTTATTTGATGTGAAATGCTGCTGGGTATCATTGTCTTCCCTGGTAATCATAGAATGCTGAAGATTCATCTGGCATGAAGATTTTGGTGACCGGAATGGGAAATTTTCTTCCTATTAAATCTGAACCATTTAGAAGGAGACTTTTAGCCCTGAGCTGATTTCAACCAGAATCCCAGGCAGAAAGCCATCTAACTTGATTATAAGCTGTATAGACTTCAGGAGAGCAGTTTAGAAGATCCTGTGGGAGTTAAAATAGATGCACATATTCCGTTATGTATTAAAAAGATACGTGCTCAGAGAAGACTCCCACACACCACTTACAATACTGGCTTAAATTTTTCTACCAGTAAAGTAACTTTAGATAAAGGAAGAAAAAAATCAGGAGTAGTACAGTGAAGACCACATACTGTATTTAAATGGCAAAGATTGTTTTGCAGAAAATGAATTTTTCATGAGTGTTCTTCAAAACATGTCTTGCCAGGATTTTTTTCTTTGATATGTCCAGCTAAATAAACCCATTACGTCTTATTGAATTTTTATGATTGAACTTTTTCATATTTCAACCATTTGATGAACATCTATTAAATTCTTTTTTGGGCTAACCTAGCTGAACAACCTTCATTTCTGGTCTTCCAGTCTTCCCAGTCCTGTAGAAGAGATTGGTTCACAAAGAAATAAAATAGTGTGTAAAGTGAAATAATCAATTATATCCAAGGTACAAATGTAACATGATTCTTTCCGAAAGAAAGCTTATCAGTTTTATTACCTATATTATCTACATTTGTTCTTAAAAACCAGGTGACTACATATAGTCCATAAAACCTTTAGACATTTAAAAGCTTTCTCACATGACCTAAATATGGGAACTGACTTTTTAATTGAATAAAATCTTTTATTTGGAGGATCTGTCAAAATGAGAACATATCTATTTTTCTTGACATTTTATATTTCATAATTATTATGTAGGTCTCGGGAGAGTAATTTTTTCCAGTCTCTGGCTTTTTTGTTAATGGGTTTTTTAGACTTCTTACTTAGTACAGCTCTGACATGTATAAAGTGTATTTATTTACACAGGCAATTTACCATGAATAGCGGTCACTATGGACTCTCCCTCAGTGACCAGTTTACTCTAAGACCTGCTGTAGATTTTGCCTGGGGAAAACAGGGCCAGCTATCTTGTCTCTAAGTGGCCAGCTTTTATATTTCTTTTGAAGCCTAAACTGTAGTGAAAGCTTGTAGATGGTCCTCAGGCAATCTTTAAAAATGTTCGATTAAGGCCTATTCTTTAAAAACCAAGTTTCTAAAACCGAATTAGTGGAATAAACAGAAAGGCTAAATTATCTGTTCACATCCTCTATACTTTTTAAACTATTACTTCAAAAACTATATTTTGAAAGTCATACAATAATATTGCATTTTACATTCAGGTGGCAATGGTGTTGAGGACATTTCATTTTTTTTTTTTTTTTTAATTGTGCAGGATTAGTAGATTATTAGAATATTCAGAAAACTGACTAGAAAGGAGATTTAAAATATGTTATAAATACACATCATAGAATTTGTGGAGTTTTAAAGAGTATCGGGAGTCCTGTTTGGGTAAGATGGAGTAGGTACCAGTCACTCTGTCTTCTTCATTGGATAAAACCTGGGCAGAGTGGAACGAAACAGCTCTTTGAAGACTCTGAAAAGTAGCAGGCAAATTAAGGAAGATGTGCAGAATTCAAATACTGAGGAATCAGCATCACTTTACTGTAATTTTTCCCTTAAATTCCCAACAACACCTCGGTGGGCACAAAGGAGTTGGTAGAGAGCTCAGGAGGAATCCTCCAGTTCTGGCTTAAGGAGCAGGAATAGGAGCTCAAAATATTTAGAGATAGTATAGAAATTAATTTTCAAAAAATTGAAGATTGATATATAATATTTTGTATATTTATTGGGTATATATTCATATACTTATGAATGTGACTACCTTAATATGCATAGAATATGCAATGATCCAGTTGGGGTATTTGGTATATCTATGGACCTTGAATTTATCATTTCTCTGTGTTGGGAACATTTCAAGTCCTCTCTTCTAACTAATTTGAAATGTACAAAGCCCATATATCTTCTATATAACTGTATTTTTGTACCCTTTAACCAACTTCTCTTTACTCCCCACCCCCACTGCGCACATACCCTTTCCAGCCTCCAGTATCCATCTATCTCTTCACTACCACCATGAAATCAACATTTGTAGCTGCCACATACAAGTGAAAACATGTGATGTTTGCCTTTTTATGCCTTGCTTATTTCACTTAACATGAAGACTTCCAGTTCCATCCATGTTGCTACCATTGACCTGATTTTATTCTTATGACCAAATAGTATTCTTGTGTGTGTGTGTGTGTGTGTGTGTGTGTGTGTGATGTTTTCTTTACCCATTAATCTACTGAGTTGATTATCTTATCTATGGTGAATAATGCTGCAATAAACAGTTGAGTACAAGTATTTCTTGGAAAAATCCCGTTTTATTCATATTTAGTTGTTTTTCATTTTCCAATGACCCAGTTTTTGAGCAATTCTGTGGAGCCAAATTTTTGAGCAGGGAGCTTCCTACTACAGTTGTCTCTCCTCATCAGCAGGGAATACATTCCAAGATGTCCAATGAACGCCAGAAAACCATGGCTACTGCCAAAACTTATATACGCTATGCTTTTTCCTATACATATCTGCGACAAAGTTTAACAGCAATAATAATAAAATAGAATGATTATAACAATGTACCATCATCCATAATCAAAGTTATGTGAATATGACTTCTCTCTCTCTCTCACACACACACACACAATGCCCGATGGCGCTATACTCACTTATTTTCCAGCTATGGTGGTCTGCATGTAACTGACCAGTGACCGGCTGGGAGTGAAGCCACAGGAAAGGGGGGGAGGTACCGTATTTGGGGCAGAGGAGTTGCGATTCCAGGAGGATGGGCTGACCACTATTAGTATTCATCTTGACTGTCCTTCCATTGTCTGACCCATTATCCATTTTAGGATGGATAGGGTAGAGTAGACAATCAAATTGATCTCTGTACTGCAAACTGAATCCGTTTTACAAAGAGGAAACAGAGATGAAGGGGGGAAATTTCCTTGTTCAATATCCTATAACAACCAGATTTAAATAGGACTTTTTCTAACTTGTTAGGTATTGCCCCCTCATCACTTTACCAAATACTCTGTTCCAGCCTCAAGGGCGTTGCTGAGATAAGGAATGAGAGCGTGGGCACAGCTAGCCCACATCCATTCAGAACGGAATTCAATGTTCAGTGGCATGGGAGTTCCGAGCTTGTGCCAAAGGAGTGTTGCTAGGAAATCCATTGGAAAAAACCTACAACTATATAAAGGGATAGGCAAAGACAGGTAAAGTGACATCCAACTGTATAGTAATGGTACTCTATAGTTTAGTCTACACTGAATAAAGCCTGGGAAGAGTGAAATAGAGAACTCTGCAAGGTAGCAGGCAATCTGGGGAAGAAACCCAGGATTTCAGGTATCAATGCATCAGTGCTGACTTTTCTATTTTTTCCTTTAATACATCCGACCAACATAGCAGTGGGTACAAAGGAGTTGACAGAAAACTCAGAAGCAGCCCTCTCGGTAGGCTCAGAGTTCTCTAAAGAATGACTGGCGGGAGGGAGGGGGAAGACATGGTGGTTCATGCCTGTAATCCCAACACTCTGGGAGGCTGAGGCAGGTGGATCACCTGAGCTCATGAGTTCGAGACCAGCCTGAGCCATAGCAAGACCTCTTCTCTAAAAAAAATAACCAGGCATCATGGCAGGCAACTGTAGTCCTGCCACTTGAGAGGTTGAGGCAAGAGAATCACTTGAGTCCAGGAGTTTGGGATTGCTGTGAGCTGTGACACTACAGCACTCTACCCAGGGTGACAAAGTGAAACTCTGTCTTAAGAAAAAAATAGAAATTAAAAGAATGACTAGGTTATGTACATGTGCACACACAGATAAATAAATATACATAAAGGTGTATGTGTGTTCTAGAGAGAGAGATTTATTATGAGGAATTCATTTATACAGTTTGCTGAGGCTGAGAAATCCCTTGATCTGCCATCTGTAAACTAGAAACTCAGAAAAGCAGGTGATGTAATTCCAATCTAAGTCCAGATGCCTCAGAATCAGCAGTGCCTCTGGTGTTAATCCTTGTCAGGGGAGGAGAAGACCAGTGTTCCAGCTCAAGGAAGTAGAGAGGAAGCAAAAAGAGGCAGATTTGTCCTCCTACCACCTTATTATTCTATTCAGACCCCAGGGATTACCTCATGGCCACCCTCCCTGGAGAGTGCTGTCTACTGAGTCCACTGATTTCACATGCTAATATCACCTGGGAACAACCCCAGACATACCAGAAAGAATGTTTAATAAGAGGACTGTGTGGCACAGGCAAGTAGTCACATAAAATTAAGCATCTCACTAGGTCTGATCCTATTTCTGGTCTGTTTCTTTGGAGAAAAAAGGGCCAAGTTTCCCCAGGCTTTTCTTGAGAAGAGTTGTTTGCATTCTGACAAAGGCAGAGAAAGTGAGCCAATTCTGGGCATATTATTTTAGTATTCACTCCTTACTCCTTACCTTCAGCAGGTTGTAAGTGCTGGAAGTCAAGATAATCTCCATCAAATTTCTAACTTTCCCTCTTGGCTTGTTGGGGCAAGTGATGGGATTTTATGAGACAAGTCACGTTTCCCCTGGGAAAAATAAGGGTGAGGACTGGAGAAATAGAGAGTATGTGGGATTAAAGGGTAAAATTCAGGCAAACACTACTTAATTACCCCCCTTTCCAGAACAGACACACATTTCTCTTTTCTTGCTTGTGATAGAGTCAGACAGTGCACATACAATACAGTAAAACTCTCATGTTGATCTTGCTTTCTAGCATCTGGGCAGAGAAGAAAACATCAGGCATGACAATTTCAGTTGCAGGGAAGCATGACCTCTGAGTAAAGGCTATTGTAACTTAATTGTGTCCCAAGAATAAGTGGTCTCATGCAAGAGAATTAATCAGACCGGCTATAGGCTAAGAGACATCTCAGAGCCAGGCTGCACTGTCAGGGGAAGGCAAATTTCTTTCCAAGTAACAGAGAAGCTCTTGTTAGTATGGTCTGCCTAAAAGAAGTGGCACTGTATAGCAGGACAGTAGAAACAAGAAATAAAACTTTTTTAAAAATAAATGTTTAGATTCTTTACGAATGCTCTTAATGATGTGAACGAAGGGCTACTATTTCAAGACAGCAGCTATACTAATTAACTAATTAAATTTTGGTCCAAATATTTTCTGCATAATGTGTACACTCACATAATTAGGCTGCTTAAACAAGTATCTCTCTGGACTCAGAAAGAAGAAATTGTCCTTGAATCAATTCTGAATATTCAGGTATCAGCTTACTATATGGACAAGTTCCATATCAAGAAATCTTTAAATTTACCACTATACCACCACTAGGAGATTAAGCATGATGTTGGAAAATGGCAGGGACATTGTGAAGGCTTAGCATCTAAAAAAAATCACCTGCTTTTCAAATTGTCTAAGCCTCCTGGATGTTTACAACTGTTTCTCTGGAAAGTCAGCTTTATCCAGACTTGAATAGGCCTTAATAAATATTCGCTATGGTTTCTAAGGAGTTCATTTAGTGGAGTGATTGCCAATCTCTGAAGATTAGAATCATTTATGGAATCCTTTGTATCCCCACATTAATCTGAAATAAAAAAAAAAACTCCCCCTCAATTACATTAGGATTTTTAGGGGTGGGACCTGAGTCTCAGTGTATTTTTTAGAGGTCTTAGGTGATTCTAATACGCAATCAAGGTTAAGAACACGCAATCAAGGTTAAGAATATTAAAAAAAAAAAAAAAAGAACACAAAAAACAAACAAAGCCCGAAGAGCAGTTAAATCTACATAGTAACACTATATCATAATACTAAAGCTGAAATATTCAATTACTTTTTGTTTCCTTAAAGAAATGACATTATTCCCCCAAATGAAATATTCTGACATATTGCTATTTATGAGGTGCTTCCTGCGGGCCTCCTCCTGAAAGAGGGAGACATCACTGGAGCAGAGCTAGACCCTGATTGCAGAGGCAACAAGGTGATGATGGTTCCGAATGGGGGAGATAGCAAGGAAGTGGGCAGAGACTTCTACAAGTCCCACTTTCAGAACCGAGTTCTAGGTATGTTCATACTCCACATCAAATAATCAGATAGGCACCCTCAAGTTCACAGCCAATTGTGTTGGCTTCATGCTAACAGCACACAGTCATTTGTTTTGAGCCAGGTCAGAAATAGCTCTCAGATTTAAGAAGAATAGTATCAAGCAGGTCCATGTCACCCTTGTCCACAATTCCATGATTAGTTCACACATGGGCCCAGACGTGCCAGCACAGGCAGGGATGTCCCTCAGTGAGACCACTAAATAGGGGTTTTATGGTGGCCATTCTCCTCATTAACTAGATGTGTTGAGCCAATAAAGTCTGTACTAAATCAGTCTAGGGTATCAGGCCATGCCTTCTTGCTACACGATTTAGACAATGTTGCTGTTCTAATCTATAGTGTTGAAAGAAAAAACCATTTCTTCATTGTTTTTCTGCAGGGACACACAGACAGCATATAGTTTTCCTTGTCATGTAGGAGATCAGGAATGATAGTGTTCAAATTGTCAGAGAAAGAGGTATCTTGGAGAGCAATTAAGCTGTACTCTATTGCCTGGGAGTGCTACATCAGCTAAATTAATACCTAAAGCAGCAGGATGACTCCATGACTCCAATACAAACCTGAAGGATCATTTACAGTTTGTGGCAGGAGCTTCTAATTCCTCATGCAATACCAATTCCTCTTTCTTCCTTCCTAATGAGGCCCCACTCTTGGCCAACAAGACATAAACTGTTTCTGGGAAGGATGGTTCCTTGGCACAGACCCCCACATCTTTCTATGTCTCTGTGGGCCTTTTTCTTCTGTCCTCACTGGAGTGGCCATTTTGGAACTGTGAATCAAAAGTATTTTAAAGGAAAATACTCCAAATTACAGAGACTTTGATCTTGATTTCTTTCAATGGTTCAAATAACGCCCACAACATCTGTATTCAGAGTTGTCATTGCAGTGAAACAGATAGGCTGATGTGTGATTCTTATGTGGAAGACTTTCTCTTACTCTGTTCTCCTGTGAATGCCTCTGTGGGCCAGGGACATACATTTAAAGACAGAAAATTACCGCAGGTAGGCAGGCTAAGGTGTAAGTGTAGCAGAATAGTTAGGATATGTTGTCTTTAGATAAGCTTGTCAAAAAGGATTAGAAAAATAGTATAACAATATAATATTTTATACTCCTAAGGAAAGTAATTGTGAAAATTTGCACGTAGAAGATAACATATTACTTTCAAGTAAACTGTATTAGCTGCTGTGTAAAAAACAAAGCTAAGGTCATTGGAAAATTGGAGAAATTTTTAGAAGAAGGCAACCTAAAGATTTGGTGCCAATGTAAATATGAAACCAATATTGTTCACGAATGGAATAGGCTACTCAGGATTGTCAATACATTTATTGTCAACCAAAATGTTCCAAATATATGCCATAATTTACAGATGAAATTCAAGAGAGGCATGTGTAGGACTGAGAATGACAACTTGGAGTGACATTTTGAGACACATTCTATAATGCCCAAATCCCAGTAGTGCTTTAATGGGTATGAATAAAATAGATACGTGTATGAACCTCTGACCTAGACTAGCCTCACTTCATTCTCTAGCCTCCTCTGTAGTGGTCATTTATACGCACAGTAAATACTAGATATATTGAGTTATTGTCAACTTTATCACTTTTCTTTAAAACTGCACCCATTGATCTCTTCCTTGGTGACCTGAACAGTGCTTTCTCCATAACAGGCACTAAATAATACTCGGGGAATTGAATGTTCAGTGCCTTTGTTTGCTCCCATGGTTTATGGCTATAGTTTTAATTCATCAATATGTAGTATTTGCATTTCTCTGCAGGTTTTAGGAAAGCTATAGGATAAGAAATAAATTTATTAGCAAGTAATAAAGATTTGCTACTTTTTGCTATTGATTTCCCTTTCCTCCTGACTGTCTCTATGGGGAAATGCATCCAATCTCCAGTGCTTGAGAACAGCCCTGGCTGATTTACACTAGTCAACACATTTTCAGATTTATGGCCACAATGGAAACATGACCCAGATCAGGCCAATGAGATGTGACGATGTGTTTTCTGGGAGATCATGGAGAATAGATGATACAATTATGCAGGTTCTGCAATTTCTAAAGGAATTCCTGACTCCAAGAGAGAAGTTATTATGCACAGGGCTAAGAACCACAGACGAATTCAGTTTTGATGATGATGCTATGAACATGAGGAAGGGGTCAAGCACCCTCTGGGGCCTCCAGATCCCTGAGTGAAGCCTCTGCACCAAATCCGAACTTCATAGAACAAATCACTTTATTAAAAGGATTTATTCGTAAAATTTAGATTCAGTCAAAAGGCCTCACTCAAGAATCCAGAGGCCACATGTGCCCCAAGTACGGTGGGTTTGGGACTCTATGTGAGCAGCCCGATGCATCCTGACAGACACAGAGGCTCAAACAAATTCAGAGAGTACACTGAAAAACTATGAATCATTTCATTTTTATTAATCTGAATTTTGCCTTATTTTACCTTCTTTCTGAACATACTTTATATGTTTCATTCATGTTTCCCAAGTAAGTTATTTTTCAAGTATCTATCTTTTATTCAAATAATTTCTAATGAGAGTTCCCTTGCCACCTCTCTTGTGCAAACACCTATTCTTTTTCTTATTTCTTTTCAATCTCTGTTTTACCTCCAGCCTTGTTGTTGCATCATTAGTGCTATAAAAAAATCTTAGTAACACACAGATCATTGTACAACCTTTGAGGTGTTACATAATTTGTCTGCCTCTCTTGGATTTTTTCCAGAGTATAATTTTGTTTATGACCCCTAAAGTCAATTGTGTCTCTAGTTGCTCAATTATGAATAAAATAATAAAGGCATAGGCGTTACTTCTTAATCATTGAAAAGCAGAATGTCAGGTTACTGTAAGTAGCTTCATAATTATTTGACTTCAATAATATTTCACTTATTTCCCATCCATAAATCCATCTTTTATCTTTTTTTTTTTTTTTTTTTTTTAATAAGACCCAACACTTTCTCAGCAACACATTACAGGATAAACACATTTCCAAAAGGGGTATACTTCTCAAAGAAGTTTAATGTTTAAAAAATGTCCCAGTACTTTGTCTACACACATGCGAATCTTAATTTCAATTGCTTTTTACTTCAGGTAGTTTGTGATATATAAACCTTTTACAAGTCTGATTTCAAAAAGCAGTATTTGAATAATCTGTGCGTTAATGCAAAAATGAAAACAATGATTTGTGTAGTTTCTCATACATCATGTTTATTAAACATTTTGGTGTCAGTAGTTTCTTGACTGTGACGTTTAACCTTGTAACAGAGCTAATACAAATTCTATGCATGGGTCTATATTTTGGGCTTTTTGAACAACTTTGAGAAAAATGAATGTCATTGCCTTTAAATTGTGCTTGGAGCAAAGATGAAGAAACATTAGTTCATTCTCTCCAACTAATAAGACATTTAATGATGTAATTTTTATTATGACATTTTAATGCTATTATTATAATGTTAAATATTCATATTTTTGATTCTGTTTGGTACTAAGGCTCAGTATATCAACTCTGAACATTAGTAATTTTCACTTAATTTAGATTTGAATACTGAATTTTTGACTTGGGCTCCAGGAAAAATCCCAAAAAACAAAGATCAGCATTTAGCATCCCTTTCCTGCCCCCAACCATAAATTTTCAATGTAGTGTGACTTATCGTGAAATCTATATTGGGAAGTTTAGATTTTCAAGGTAACTTTTTAGAAATAAAAAGTAATTTTCTCTGCATCAAAGCGGGGATTAAAAATCACTGGACTTCTGAAGGAGCATGTGCTTTATTATTCCCATTTGTCCCCTCTTTTTATTATAAAGTGGCCATTTGTACTATCATTAGAAATATACATTTACATATAAAGTTTCGCGTTCACATCTCTTTACTTTTGATTATCTATGACTAAAGACCACAAATCAAATAAAAACTCTATATAATATATCCTTATTTCAGAAGTATATGTATATATACACATATATATTTGTAGAACAATCCACTCTTTTACATGTAATTCTGACTTAAAAAATGTTATTTACAATTTCATGACGGAGAAATAACCTCAGCCTTTTAAGATATGAGCAGGGAATTTTATGTTTGACTACGTCTCACCTTGAGCAGATGAAATTAGGCAACATCATGGAAAACTTTCTCAAGAGCAAGGCCTTACAGGCTAAGCCATGAAGGTGAAATAGATTTGCTATTTCTGGGTGTATGTTTAAAAAATTACTGTTGATGTAGTCTTGATTCTTCACCAGGACATCAGTGGTGTCAAGTTAGGACTTCCAAACTCTTCATTACACAGCAATTATTATAATTCTTCACTCCTTCCTTCTGTTTTAATAGGCTCATCTCCCCTGGTGATACTACAGGACCACCAATCCAGATAGCAACACTTTATCTACAGTGCTGTTATTTTCTTAAACAGAAGAAGAGTTCTTTTAAATAAGACTTTCTTACTTAGAAGGAGGCCTAGAAAGCATCCTGTTGTATTATGTTGATGGCTATTTATTGTGCCAATTTATGGTGGCTAATGTGCTATGGTGTTCATATGTAAAATTCAAACTCAAAGCCATTATTATGATCAAGAATAGTACAGCTTGCTGTCTTCCAATTTCCTGATGCACAGAAGTCTCTGAATTAGCAAATGAAACTTTATTCAGCAACACTTATTTCTATACTTCAAACTTCTAGCTTAGAAATGAAGTAAGGTATAGTGACCAAAAAGCAATTTTGTGAGATTCACAGTAGTTTTGTTTTCATTTTTAACTTACCGATTTTAAAACATTATAATAAAAACTTAGAATGGGCAAGTCTTAATTTATATCTGTAGAGCCAATTACAAAAGCTTTATTAAGGTCATATTTTTTTCAGGGAAAATCTCAATGCATTTTTTAAAAAAGCTTATTTCACTTAAGTGAGAATAAGAGGAAGAATGTGTTGAAGACCTAGCAAATAGAATTAGGAAATTAGGAAGATCAAAGCAAAAAATTATTATACTAGAAATAAACTGAAAATAAAATATTCAAATGGCTTATATTTTAGGAGGAAATTGGATTATTACATTTCTAATGGTTAATGGTTTTTAAAACCTAAAGAATAAATACTGACTCCTTTTTTTTTTCTGAGAGGTTTTATGTACTTTAACAGTAAGCCATAGTTAAGCAAACATTCACCCTGTGCTCTAAACGACAAATTTTGTCAGGTCTAGGTGTAAAAGAAATGAGATTTCTAATTCAGGTTCTGAAATAAATTGTAAACAAGACAAAGCTAATTTCCAAAACATATTACTGCAGTGAATATTTGTTTAACTTGATTTTGAGAAAAACAATATACAAATTGAGTGGTTAGAATTCTGCTTCTAGCACTGCTACCAGGAAGGAGACAGATGTTGAGGCTGAATGGTAAATGATAACCGGCCACTGAAGACAAAGGGCAGAGTTTCATGATTAATTTGATTAATTGGATTAAATATCTTGGTAATGAGATCACTGTTATAATTGATGACTATGAATTCCATTCTGTTATTTACAAAATCATCTATCACTGATATCACGGTATCACTGATGAGCACTGATGAGTGCCTGTGTGTGTCTTTATCACCACAAAAGCTCAAGTCATTTCATGCTAAAAGAGCTTGTGACCCATTATGTTGCAGTTTCTTTTTTATTTTTTCAAAGAAAATAAGGCTTTGTGTTTGGGATTCTTTTGGTCCTAGAAGTGACAAGTGTATCCATAAGCAAGTTGAATCAAAAGTGACAAGAAGAAATACAGAGAGATTTGTATTTTTTTTTTTTTTAAACAAAGGGCATTCTTTTCCTAGAAGAGTAACATTCCTTTAATAAAAATTAAATGTCTTTCTTGCTTTCCAAACGTTTAAATTAAACAAATATCTCTTGCAAATGTGTGTTCAAAATCCTTGCCCAGATGCACAATGTTTATTCTTCCCAACTGTTTAGGCGAATTCCTCCATTTCATTTTCTGCAAACCACTTGATAACAGAAGTAGGATACTTAATGAAGGACACAAACCACTGTTGAATAATGATGGGGTAGAGTGAGGGAACCTATGCTGACCTTGAAATACAGCAACCAATGGCAAGGTCTGAGTGAAGGCCTAGAGCTTCTGCCAAGTGTATATATTTTAGGGAGTCATATTTGGAACGCTACATGCTGGACAGCAGAGATAGAGGAGAAGTTACATGCTAAGTCTTCTCATTGATGAGATCCATAAGTCTGCATAGTTTTGAACATTCTTTTTTGTTTTGTTTTAATTTGGATGTCTCTAAACCATTTCTGATTTGTAGGACTAACTAGATCTACTTATTCCAATGCAATTGTATAACATTTATTTCTTCCCTAATGTTTTCCTAATACTTTGATATCCCTAACTATGCATTTGCCTGGTCTTACAGAGAGTTCTTTCGCACTACTTTAAGCTCTTATACAATCTCGTCTGCTGAAGCCACAGCTGTTGATTCCGTACTGTTTCTCTATGCCTTTTGAAAACTTAATGCACGTGCACTACTAGTACCCTCTGTGTTCTAGAAAACAGACTTCAACTGGACATATAAATGAGGATGTATAGCAACAATCCAACCACTGCCTTCGTGAACATTAAGTTAGGAATTTCACAGCCACACCTCCTAATTTTTTGGCAGAGTTTGGAAAATGCTACATACATAAAACTCTAGTAAGGTATAAAGGCAAATACCATTTGCTTTGATCAATTTCCTAGGACTTATTTCCCTATGTAAAACCTATCTTCTTTCTTTCCTGCTGCAAGAGATGGTACAAAACTTTCTAACACATGCATCTAAACTCTCACATGTGTTGACAAAGTAAAAAATCAGACTTAATGGTAAGAGCAATTAATAAATACCTCACTGCCTGGACGTGACAATGGCAAAGGATTCCTGAAAGTCACTTCAGCATTAGAAAAACTCTTTTTTTCTAGATGACTAAAAATATTAATTCCTAGAAGAATAAGTTTGATAAAAATGTGATATTCTCCTAGGAGAATTTAAAGCTCTTTTTATGAAGGAATTAGATCAGCTGATGTTACTTCATTCAATATGACTTTCCTTTTGCATAACACAATCTTAACAGCATCAAAAATATTTTTTGAACTTTTCTTGATGTTAAATAGCTCTTGGCTATACACAGTTTACTTTATAGACAGTAAAAGAGTCTATAATGAATGTACATTAAATTTCATGGTTAAAAAAATCCTGGAAACAGAATGTACTTGTGTGTTGGTTCCAGATGCCCAAAGAAAATACAAAAGCAAACAAAACCCCACATCACACCATTATTCACAGTTTATGCTATTCAAGGTATAACATGAATTTGTTAAGTTCAATTCTCCAAAACCCTTTCCTTCGAGGTAATAACTTTATTTCATTTCTATTAATGTCTTCATTACAATCAGCCCTCTATTAATAACAACACAGTTTAATTAATGTTTGTGGAGTCCCGATTTATTATTTGCTTTTATGTGTGCTAATGTTGGTGCGTGTGAAATTTCTACCACATTGCAACAGGCAAGCTTTGGTTCAATTTTCTCGTCCTACACAAAAGAAGATTTTGGATGCAGAATCTTAGCCACTAGGTCCTGATTGCCATTTTATTTTCCTCTCTTTGGGTGGATTTTTTGGAAGGAAATGGGTAAAGGGAAGGGAAGAGAAAAGGAAGGAAGGAGAAAGGGAAGAAGGGAAGAGTTCCCAGCTATGTTGAATCTTGATTCACCACTTTGCCTCCATTCATGGTTGGTGTTCCAGAACTTTTCCTCGAGCGCCCTTGTTTTTCTCCAATTTCATGTAGTGATGGTTCTCTGTACATACACACTGGAAAGAAAAATCACAACAATTACTTATGATAGTGAACATTAATTTGGCTTCAGTCAATGTTTCAAATTTTATTTTACAATATTTTTCACTCTCATCTGTAGCTCTTCTCCCCGCTGTAGAAGAGTTTTAACACAATATATTCAGAGGATACAAGGGTTCTCTTCCAGTTTTATCAGTCACAACCTGTTATGCCTTTTTGAACTGTAGACATGTGAGTCATTCTTGTTTTCTTATAGATACCCTTTGAATCTTTATAGTTTCCTCACCTGTATACCATAATTTTTATCCAGAGTTACATGAGACCTTTGAGTATTTAAAGGTAGAAATGGACATTTAACTATTGGGTAGGGAAAAATATTTATTTACATGTTCCTACCACAAGAAATATGATAGTATTGTGTCAAACTGACGATTTATTGTCAGCTTTCTGGGAATCCAATGTAAGAAATGAGAGAGGAGAGGGACGAGATAAAAAAGATGAGGCAATTTTCCTGATGGCTCCAAATTTCCTTCACCTATAATAAAGACTCAATCCATGCCTTTTTCATTATTCATTAATAGGGAATGTGATTATGCAACCCTGAGGCTTCAGTTCACATCTATATAAACAGTTCCTTTTTCTTCTACTGTTTTGTCTGGCTCCAAAGTTCAGTCATCTGTGAACCACCATGGCTGTTGCTATATTATTGCTTAGAAAGAACAATGTTTTTCAATTCATAATTATTTTATAGGATACGATCTATCAGCACAGTGACTACGCTAATTCAGCTTCAGTATACTGTTGTGAAATAGACAAATGTGACGGAATAGGAGCATATGATACATTTCACTTAAAAGATAAAGGAGTTACCATTATCCTTGATTTAGGAAGCAGTTAAATATATCCACCTTTAGAATCATCACCACAATGGTTTAATAATTTGAATGTTATTTCCAACGTCCAACAGCTTCTTTCCATGAGCTTTGAGTGGCTAAAAGTACCAATTTGGAAGCCACACTGCCTAGGTCCACATCTTGCCAACTTTTTCAAGTTGGACAAATTTCATAACTGAAAAATGGCATGTTTATGAGGATTAAATGCCTTGCATATAGCAAGCACTCACAAATGTTTAAGAAAATTAAGGAGCTGATTTCTGTGTGATAATTTTAGATAACAGAGATCAGAGAATAGAGTGATACTGTTTTGGCTGAAGGTATTCTAAATCCAAAATTAGATTAAGAGAGAGTTTAAGAAAACAAGTAAGGTTCTTTTGAGACTAGTTCAGTAATGAAGAGACAGGTTTCTTGTAACATACTCAGTAATAGAACTTCTTAAAGGTTAATTTGAATCACCTAGGAAAACTGTGAAAGTCCAGAAGGCTGGGAGTGAGCAGAAGATTCTGGGCATGTTAAGAAGCTCTTAGGTAATGTTGATCCTGGTGGAAGCCAGATCATACTGTGAGTAGCACAAAATGTATGTACAAAATGTCTGTTAAGGATATTATCCAAAATTGTTATCCACATATATTTCTAAGAAGATTTTAAAGCGTTCCAGTTACTACATTGAATGGCTCTTCCAACATCCTCAAAGGACTAAATGGCTTTTGGGGAAATAGCACAGTACACAGAGGAAACCAGTTCAGAGAGCTGATTCCGTAATTCTCAAACAACACAAGTAGATAATTCAAGTTTTCATTTTTTTCTTTCTTTTTCCTTTTTTAACAAAAATAGAAAATCTTTATGAACAATCCTGTTGTAATGTTGAACTTCCTCACGTTTAATAACTCTCAATTCTATTTCTGTTATAAACAAAGTATCAAAAGCTCCAAAATTAAAACATATTTTCACTGGTGCAATATATTGCCATTTACATATAACTGCTTAATGCACAGAACTCAAGGAGTAATGAAGTGATTCAGTTGGAAAGCTAATTATATGATGTCATAAAGCAATTTCTCCTAACTCTGTCACCTAATCATCTGTGAAAAGGTATGTGTTTCCCCAGGCCTGCCTCCCCCCCACCCCCACACCGAGATTGCTAAATCAAATCTCAATGAATGAAAAAAATCCTGAAAAACAAAAGAAATTCTGACACATACTACACAGCATCAGTGAACCTTGAAGAAATTGTACCAAGTCAAACGAGCCAGTCATAAGAAGCCAAATATTATGTGATCCCAAATATTTGAGATCCTTAGAGTAGTCAAATTCACAGAGGTAGAAAATGGAATGGCGGTTTCCAGGGGCTGTGGGAAGAGAGGATTGGGGAGTTGGTGTGTTTCAATTGGGGGATATAAGAAGGTTCTGGAGATGGATAGTAGTGATGATATGATACAACAATCTCAATGTACTTAATGGCACTAAAATGTATATTTTAAAATGGTTAAAATAGTCAATTTTATATTATTATATTTTACTATGCCAAAAAAAAAAAAATTGTGCTGAGTGTAAGCTATGAGTAAAGAAGTGACTATAATAACCAGAAATGTCCTAATGACAAGGGAAGAGCCAACAATTCCCCAGTACTCAAGAGTACCAGTTTTAGGACAGTATTACAGAGGAGGGAGCTGAGGTGTAACTGAGAGGATAGAGGTTCAGGGAGAGAGTAGAAGACTCTGGTAAGAACATCTGAGATTGGGGTGCCCAATAATCCATTTAATCATATTTGGCTATTGAGCACTTAAAATGTAGCTAGTCCTAAGTGCTGTAAGAGTAAAAATAAACACTGAAGCACGTGGTAAATGCAGGGTGTTGGGGGGTGGTGGTGAAGACTGATAGGACTAATGTGTGAATTTCAGGCCAGAAAATTGAAACCATGATCTTCCCTATTACAGCCAAGTAAATTTGGTGGTGAATGAAGAGTTAATACTATGTTCATCAAATACGAGAGTATAGAGGGAAAAATCTACTAATTCAATTTCTTTATTTAAAAAAGTTTGTATTTATATAATATAAACACAACTTGTCAGTTAAGAAAAATCAGTCAAAATGAACCTTATTGCATGGATTCCATAAGAAATTCCATTGAAACTTTTGAGTTGTTCTGGTGCTTTGCAAACACAATCTTAGTTTCTTAGGCACGACTCTAGCAGAGAACCTGTTACACGTGAGGGCCCACGTATAACATACAACATATCTCATATGCCCAATTCATGTATCACAATTGTGACTGCAAGGAAAAGGTGGGATTCCTTTGGTCAAGCTAAATCAAATGTCCTTTAGTTGGGGGAAACTTAATTTAGCAGTTAAGAAGCCTAGACAAACAACAAATGATAAATTAAGAATTACTAATCACACATATAAAATAAGAATCACAGGGCGGTGCCTGTGGCTCAAAGGAGTAGGGTGCTGCCCCATATGCCAGAGGTGGTGGGTTCAAACCCAGCCCTGGCCAGAAACTGCAAAAAAAAAAAAATTAAAAAATAAATAAATAAATAAATAAAAATAAAATAAGAATCACATATACTTTGCAGTAAAAATTCATCATAATTTTATACAACTATCAGGACTATAACTTGGAGACCTGATATTAATTTCCAATCACATACTATTAAGCAATTTGTGCAAACTTTTAATAGCCGTGTCTAGGAAATTGTCTAGGTGTTGATCCTCATAAGTTACATCTCTTTTACAGTTCCTAAATTGTAGTTCTGAATATATTCCTATTCTATGTCAGATTAAGGTCTTTTCTTCCCAGAAATCAAGTCCTACAATTAACCAGACAGATCCCGTCTCTTTATTTGTAGTAGCTCAAAGTTCAATGTTATTTCTAGAAGTAGCTTTTCCATCTCTTTTGTTATGAGATAATGTATTTATTAGGAATAGATTTACTTTGCCTTAGGAGGCACTAGAATTTTTTTTAATCTCTTTTCTTTTCTTGAATTCTGGCTCACCTCAGCTATGAGAGCAAAATCGGATATTCCAGTTCTTTCGATGAACAGTAATTTCTAAGCTGGTAAAGTGAAGCAAAACGAAACAAAATCAAACAAAACAAACAAATAGAAACTCCCTATCTTTCTTGTTTTCCCAGTTCCCCAATCCTGTTTTACAGAAATTCCAATTCAGGGGTGCTTCCTATATGACAATTTGAAACCAATCCTCTAATTTTAGCAATCGGAGATGTTACTTATTAACCTTGTCTCATTCAGGACCTGGTAGACTACGCATACAATACATATTTCATTTTCAGCAGGAGGTATGATTTGACAAATAGTAGTTGGTATGGAATTAATTCCTCATTTTGTTTCTTTGTGATTGCAATTAACAGTATTTTGTTAAATGAACTTTCAATACCCAAGTTTCAAGAATGTTCAGTGTTCAGAACAGGCAATACCTGAATGATTAACAGTGACTAATTCCTATTATCTGGCTTTTCTGGGCTGCCCACGATCAAGTTGCTTGCCTTCTTTCTGTTCATTTGTCAGGTATATAAAGTAGGAGAGGAAATAGTTGCTCTTTCTTTCCTACCTCATAGGATATTTTGAGATGAAATATTGGTGTTCCTCTAACGTATGTCATCATAATAGTTTTGGACAAATGCTAAAAAGAGATGATGTGAAAGGGAAGACGTTTCTTTTGTGTTCCTTAGAACCCTTTCTTCAAATTAAAGCATGGTCTTATCTCAGTTCTTTTCTATATATCAATTTCTTTTTCTCTGTCTCTTTCAGTATTTCTTCTATTCGTGCTTTTGAGTTTGCTAGATCTGTATTAGATGGAAGCCGAGGGATTGAGCCAGCTTTCTGAGTAAACAGGAGGTGGAGAGATTGGATGAGAGTTCCTCCCCATCTTTAGACACAAGGGCAAGCAGAGGTTTGAAACAAGATTAGAAACAAGATGTTTCTAATCACACAACCTACATCATGTACTACTTTAAAGCACAACATTTGCTAGAAATCTCCCGTTTAACCTTTTAATATGAGCGGAACACACCTGTATGGTGGACACTTGTTACCTCGTGACAGTGTATAAGGGCTGTCACTTTTACAGCTGTCTCAGCAGGCACTGATCTTGTATCTGTAGAAAGCCCTTCACTTCTGGTAATACAAATAAAATGCTACACTTGGTCACAACATGACTCTAAGCTACTACCTTTGTGACAATATATGGTATTTGCTCTGTACATTTATTTTTTGCTTTATTTTTAAGTGAAAGATTATGCTTTCATAAAGAAGAAATACCAAATGTATATCACTGGCCTTTATTCTTTTTAAATTCTATTTTCTCTTTGTAGGATTAAGCATGGGTTTTTCCAGGGTAAGCTTTGCATTTAATATTTTCTATTAATTCTTTTCACTGGTGCCTGTGTTGCAAATGCAGTTACACTGGCTTTCTTTGCCAATGTGATAGTGCAGATTCCTTGTTTACAACGTTTAACATACAACACTCATTTTTAAATTAGTTATCACAAATTTCTCCTAAAAAATTTAGAGTAAAATTATGGCTTTATTAAAAGTTAAAGTAATATCTTGGGAATTTCTGCTATTCATAAAGCAGGCAGCTATAATAAACAAGGTTCTAGGTACCATCCCAGGGCACTCTCACATTAAGTATTAATAGTAGTCACCCTCATAGTAACATCTAATATTAATCGGACCCTGACTATATGCCTGCACTTCACATACACAGTTTTTAAATGATGCAAAAAGTTAGAAACTAGGTCCTCTTCTTGGCCTCTTTGGCAGATAGGGGAGCAAAAGGTAATTTGTTCAAAGTAGCACATTGATCCAGGATACGGTCAATATTCAAATCCATGTGCAATTAACTCCTGTGTCCCTGCTCTAGGCTTATAGCCAAACAGGTGAATATGTCTGAATACGCTGAAAAACAGTACTGTGTCCACTGGTCTCAAGGCAGAACCCTGGCCCTAAACTTTGGGGGCACTCAGCACTTTCTAGAATCCTACCGTGTCTCTCTGGCCGGTTTTCTGTCCCAGTTTTCTTATTCCACATCTTCACCTTCCTTTTTGAATTTCCAACATCCCTCCCCCTCCGCAGACTCAGGGAATACGCCTGTCTACTTTCTTTTGTTTCATCCTTCCTCTTTCCTTTCTTCCTTCCTCCCTCTATTCATTTTTTTCTTTTTTCTAAGCAATAAACAACGTAATTTGTAATTCACCACAAGATCACCAACGCACACACGTGTGCCTGGCTCCCTGGACACAATGCTGGCACTCTCCCCTCCCCAGTTAAATCCAGAGCTCCACTGGGAATTGGTCCCATCTCCCTTACTCGGCTTTTCAAAGTGCCTCTCTCTCCTGTAATACTAACCTTTGCTCATCCCAGAATGTTCCCATCAGCGTCTAAATGTACTCTGACAGTATAAAAACAAACAGCCTTCCCCATCACTGTCACGATTCTCACCCGCTCTCCCCTCCTATCTCCACTCCTCTTTCAATAACAGACCATCTCAAGATTATCATGTAATAACACTTTCTTTTCTTTGCCTCCAGTTATAATTTGGATCCATTCAAGTCAGACTTAGTTCTCCTTATTTTACTAAAATTGCTTGTGTCAAGTTCTGACCGACCAAAGTTACAAACTCTGTAATTAATTCTCATTCAGCAGCTCACAGTCAGTCAGGCCGTGTTTGATAGAGTTGACTAATCCCTCCCTTTTGACTACATGTTTTCACTTGCTTTCCTAAACATCAATCCTAATAGCCCCCTTTCCTGCTAACTGGTGTCTGTTACTCTCCTTTGCAAGATCTTCTGTTTTGAATAAATGTTAGGGTTTCTCAGGGGTATGTCAGCATCTATATTCATTTTTTTTTAGTTGTTTTCAACCCAGCACAGTCTCTTCCCACCTCTTGTCACCAGGATAGGGGTGGGACACTATCATTGGTGTTACTACTCTATAGTAGTGAGATAGTTCTATGCAATAGAAGAATTTTCCCAATCAAAATAGTCTCCTCCTTTAAAAAGTAGTCAGACTGCCTAGGACAGTGGTTCTCAGGGGTGAATTTGTCCCCACGGGACATCTGACAATGTCTAGGATATGTCTGTCACAAATGGACAGGGGGATTTGCTATTGGCATCTTGTATGTAGAGCAGCGGTTCTCAACCTTCATAATGCCGCGACCCTTTAATACAGTTCCTCATGTTGTGGGGACCCCCAATCATAAAATTATTTTTGTTGCTATTTTTAGCAATGGAATTTTATGGTTTACTGCACTCTACTCAGGGGGCCAGAGTGACACTCTGTTGAAAAAAAAAAAAAGAATTATCCAACCCAAAATGTCAGTGGTGTTGAGACTGTGATGGCCTAGTGTAGTTTTAAAATGCCATCTTTGAGCAGTTGAGATATGTATAAATGGCCCCCAATTTTTTGACATCACATTTGCACATATTAACTTCCTTTTTGGTATCCATCCCTACTTGGTTTTCTTATAAGCATCTCAAACTTGTCACACAGGCCTTTTGCCACTTTATTACAGGTGACAAAACTCACTCCTCTTTTTTGATTTTTTTTATACATAACCCCATTTTTCACTGAGGTGGTCACGCCTAACATCCTAAAAATCACTGATGTCTCTCATTATCTAAGAACCCACATCCAGTTCATCACTGAACTGCATCAAGTCTAACTTCAAAACAAATCCAAAGTCATTCTGCCACCTTGCTATAAAGCCCTACAGTTCAAGCTACCACCATCTTGCCTGATTTCCTGCAACCTAGAGGGACAAATCTATAAAATCTCATTAGCTATAAAATCCAAAGTCATGAAGGTGGCTACAAGGTCTCAATCTCTATGCCCCTGGCTTACTCCTCTAACTTCATCTCCTACCATTTATCCCTCTAATCAATCTGGCTTTCTTGCTCATCATTAGATGTGCTTGGATTCTATCAGAGCCTTTGGAATCTTTTTAATTTTGCCTATAAAAACTTTCACCTACATCTTTGCATGGTTTACTATTAAATTTCATTCATCTTCTCTAAGAGATTTACCTTATTGACCCTATTTGAAATAGCTCTTCTTAGAACTAGTTTCTAGTGATATTTTTAAAATACTTATCTTCTTAGTTGTATATTTACCTATCCAATTCTATACAAATGTCATGAAAGTCATTTTTTCTCGTGTACCACTACATCCGCATTAGAAGAGTAAAGGACACTTAGTGGGTGTTCTATTCTTATTTTCCAAGTGAATATATTCCCTTCTACTATCTGTGATTGGCATAAAACTGAACTTTTTTTTTTTGTTGTTTAAACTGAACTTTTATTTTATTTTTATTTTTGGTTTACTTTCTCCAAAGTTCTAACCTTGTGGTGAGTACCCTAAAATGTATCCACATACTCTTAGAATGGATGACAAAACATAAAGCAATGAATGCAGCATCATGAGCCATGTTTATCAAGCTCCTTTAGTTTAATGATCTATTTGGATAATAAAATGATAGGCATCATTATTAGTCTTTCTCTACCTCCTGGAGGTCAAAACACCCTGCAAATTTCTACCTCCAGGGGATTTGAGCACTCATTGAGTAAAGAATAGAGTAGGGGGCTCCGGCCCCATATGCCGGAGGTGGCGAGTTCAAACCCCGCCCCAGCCAAAAACTGCAAAAAAAGTGCAAAAAAAAAAAAAAAAGGAACAAAGTAGGACTTATTAGTCCTCTTCTACCTCCAGTGGTCTAACCACTCCTAGGCAAATAGGACTTGCGAGTTTTTCTCTATCTCTGTTGGGTCTGAAACAGTGTTTTTCAAACTTTTCTATCCACGGCACACTTGAACCTATAGTTAAACTTCTGCAGCACACATTAATCAAAAAAAAAAAAAAAAAAAAAAAAAAAAAAGGTAAACAAAAAAAAATATTTATATTGGTTTTAAGGTGTTTTAAAATTAATTTAATTATTTTTTTTAAA
>CAUYPK010120796.1:0-15906 GCA_963574355.1 Loris lydekkerianus
AGTAAAATTAGCACATATCACAAAATCCCAAGACCAAAAATGTTGGTGTGGATGTGGAGAAAAGGGAACACTTCTACACTGCTGGTGGGAATGCAAATTAATACATTCCTTTTGGAAAGATGTTGGGAGAACACTTAGAGATCTAAAAATAGATCTGCCATTTGATCCTATAATTCCTCTACTAGGCATATACCCAGAAGACCAAAAATCACATCATAACAAAGATATTTGTACCACAATGTTTATTGCAGCCCAATTCATAATTGCTAAGTCATGGAAAAAGCCCAAGTGCCCTTCGATCCACAAATGGATTAATAAATTGTGGTTTATGTACACCATGAATATTATGCAGCCTTAAAGAAAGATGGAGACTTTACCTCTTTCATGTTTACATGGATGGAGCTGGAACATATTCTTCTTAGTAAAGTATCTCAAGAATGGAAGAAAAAGTATTTAATGTACTCAGACCTACTATGAAACTAATTTATGGCTTTCACATGAAAGCTATAATCCAGTTATAACCCAAGAATAGGGAGAAGGGAAAATGGAGGGGAGGGAGAGATGAGCTGGGCGGAGGGAGGGTGATTGGTGGAATCACACCTGTGGTGCATCTTACAAGGTATATGTGAAACTTAGTAAATGTAGAATGTAAATGTCTTAACACAATAACTAAGAAAATGTCAGGAGGCTGTGTTAACCAGTGTGATGAAAATGTGCCAAAGGGTCTATAAAACCAGCATATGGTGCCCCTTGATCACA
The DNA here is from genome assembly GCA_963574355.1 of Loris lydekkerianus. Lineage (NCBI taxonomy): Eukaryota > Metazoa > Chordata > Mammalia > Primates > Lorisidae > Loris > Loris lydekkerianus. The sequence goes on from CAUYPK010120796.1 coordinate 760, forward strand.
TTAATGTACACAGCTATGATTTAATAATAATAATAATAAAAAAAATATATATATATATAAAAATAAATAAATAAAACAACACTAAATCATTCCTAAGTCATTCTTAGGTTTTGTTTCTGAACCCTAAAATGGCAGGTATCTTTTTTTTATACTCTATAAACAATGTTGCCTTTTCTTTCTTTCTTTTTTTTTTTTTTTTTTTGCCAAAGAATGCGAAAGCAATGTTTTCCAGTTTAACACTATTTTTAGAAAAGCCTGATGTCCTATTCACTTCTCTATGAAAGAGGAAGCTATGTAAATCTCTGTAGTGGCCAGACTAAACTCAAGGAACGTGCTTAAAAATCACATGCCAACCAAACAATTTCTCTCTTTGTTACCCCACCACGGTTCTTATATGGCCTGAGAAAACCAGCTCATGATGGGGTAAGGTCTGGGGGAGGATCTCAGGGACGAGCACAGAGATAAAAGGGGTGCTCCCCTGTGCGATGGAGGCAGTTTTCAGGAGGATTATCAGCTTGTCAGTGTAAATGTGATTTCAGATCATGATACAGTCATCGTAATTCTGCCTATTTCTATGCAATACATCTGATTTCCCCCATATGAATGAAAGCAGAAATTAAGAAATTTAGAATCACTAATTTGTAAAGCAGTATACTTCAGAGATTCTGTTGAAGACTTCATTAGAAAGACCTGCATGATGAAACATCAGGGAGATTTTGAAAGTTCCTATTCCCTTATGCTATATGGCCTAATTCAGAGCAAAAGAGACAATTAATTTAGTTAGGCTTTCAGGCCAAATCTGGGTCGCTGCCTGTTTTTGTGTGGCCATGAGCTAAGAATTTTCTCTTTTACCTCTTTCTAAGGTTGAAAAAAAAATAGAAGACTACTTTTGTAATACCTGAAAAATCATATAAAATTTAAATTTAATAAAGTTTTATTGCAACACTGTCACTTTAATTCATTTACGTACTGTCTATGGCTGTTTTTGTGCTAAAATGACAAAGTTGAGTAGTAGCAACATGGTATGTAAAAGCTAAATGCTTACTGTCTGGCCTTTTGTAGAGAAAGTTTCATTTTCCCCAATCTAAACTTTTAGTATAGCTAGAATAACATAAATCATAACTATTTCACTCTCTTTATAGTATAAAAATATAGATCCTTAGCATTTTAAGCACTTTGGATGACACTGATTGACAGGCAGAAAATGGAAAATGACAGTAATATCTAACACATAGTAGGCATTTTAACTATTTATTAAATGAATGAAAAAATGACTATGATTTTAAGGCAGATAACATGCCTATGTTAAATATTTACATATGGTTTTTGGTAATGGTAAAGACCTTTTACTGTGACTTTGATGATGATACAATCTGGATCATGATTGATTTTATATATATATATGTATATATATATATATATATATAATTAGTATGCTGTTTATCTGAGATTATATATGCTGATATTTCCTCTTTGGAATGCTGATGGAAACCAAGACTCTGTAATAGCCCATTAAGTAATGGTGGCATTCTTAATGCTAAGAAATAATCAAGGATCAGTTTGGTTTGTTTTGCAAGAGTCATGTACATTTTCAAACTAAAAGGCAATTAATTATTTCTCTAATCCTACTCTATCAAAAAGAAATGTGTTCTGCTATAACTAGCAGACATTCTACTAGTTAGCTTGGCTAACAGAGGCTTAAGCAAATCTGTGTTTATTTTTTCATTTATTTATCTTTTTGACTGAATTATTTCATTTGGGGCCTAAGCTTTTTTTTAACCTTTTCCCACTGCTGTCCTTGGCATGTTAACAGTTTCATCAATGCACTGTAGCTCTTGCCAATCCAGAGTTCAGGGCAGGATGCAAGTAAGGTGGAGTAGGTTGTGATGGGTGATGGGGTTGTATAAGCCTCATCAGAAAAAGCTGAAGTTGCTCGAAGCTCCTGTCTGACTTTTGTCCCAATGGTTAAATTATGTAATATGGCCACTCACAGCTTCAGGGATAGGCTAGGGATGTATTTAAACTTTAATGAAGGCACGCAGGGGTGCGGGGGTGGGGGGAAGAGAAATGGCCATTGGGAAGTCTCTGCTATACCCACCAAGAAATGTAAGTAACAAACAGAAGAAATATTTTCTGAAACATCCTTTTTGTCTGTTTAAGGGCCAAAGCCAAAAAAAAAAGGAGAAGTGACCACAGTAAGATTCAGCAGGCATTGGCTGAGTTAGATACCAGTCATAGTTATTTCAAAGAATATCCTCCCTGCTTATTTCCTAGATTACCCCCCCCCCCCCCCAAACATCATGCTTTCTATATTGTACTAGCAGAGTTAATAGTTACACATATTTGGAGAGGGAAGAGGCATTTAATCATCTTTGTGACTTCTGCTAAGCAATTAAACATTTTTGTGCAGAAACATTTACCATTAAACTGGGACTGGGTGTGAAAAATATTCATCTGTTTCCATTTTAATCCTTACTCTACAATAAAAATGCAAATCACAGAATGTTGGAGCAAGGGGGGCCATCACAGGCTGTTTAGTCCAAGGCCCTCATCTGTGATTTAGAATGGGCCTCACTGGGGCCATCCTGGTGGGCACTTGGCTGTGTCTTCCCCAAGATGACAGTATGGAGCCACCTGCTTTGTTACTGTTGCTTCAGTGACTTCCTTTGTTTCTAGTCCAATCTGTAGGTCACTACCTTTCCTTTCTTGGTATCCTGTGAATGCACAGCAGGTGGAAACTTACCTCAGGGCCAAACCTTGTTTCTGCTTTCATTGCTTCTCTGTTTCCATTTGAATGGTGGATGGTTTAATTGTGCCCAGATGCAAGTCCCACTGTTGCTCTGGAATCATTTTTGAGGGGAAGAAATCTTTCTGTATTACTCCCAATCTGATTTGCAGGAAATCATAGATGCTGAAGAAATGTAAAAGATTCTCCAGTCTAACTTCATTTTTTTTTTTTTTTCTAAAAAGTTTTAGTAAAGTGCTCAGGGTTACACAGATATTTTATGTAAAATAAAAATAAAAATTTGGTTTTGATTTCTAACCCAATGCTCTTTTCATTATACCAGGCTACAGAGAAGACTATATTATTTGAGGTTGTACATAGAAGCAAAGGCAAACTAAAACAAAACAAAACAGGGATCATGAGATCTGAGACCAAGATGAATACCTACGCTATGTGCATGTCTTTAACCTACCTTTTTCAAAACAGATTTATTGGGTATATAATTGACATACAAGAAACAGTATCTATTTCAAGTACACAGTTTGATATATATTTCTGTGTATGTATATGTGTGAAACAATGGCTACAGTCAAGGTAATGAACATATTCATCAGACTCAAGAGTTAAAAAATTTAAAATATATATTACTATTTATTATATATATAATTAATATTATATATTAATATTATATATCAATATTTAATATATATAGCTTTTTTTATTGGCTACTCTTCTACTTTGAATGTCCAGTCCACATTGCACCTCATTTAATTCTGATAACAGATCTGAGAGATAGGTATTACTTTACCATTTTACTGAGATGATTGAGGCATAGAGGTTCAGAAACATGGTCAAAGTACAGTAGATGGCATACCTATAATTTTTTTCTTTCTCCATGTTTTTTTTTTTTTTTCAGTTTCAGAATATTGGGAGTACAAGTGTTTTGTTTACATACTTAGGTTTTTGTACAAATAGAGTCAAAGTTATAAGTGTGACCTTCCCCAGTCAGGTGTCCTCAAACTTTTTAAACAGGGGGCCAATTCACTGTCCCTCAGACCATTGGAGGGCCGGACTATAGTTTTAAAAAAAAAAACAACTATGAACAAATTCCTATGTACACTGCACATATATTATTTTTTGAAGTAAAAAAGCAAAACGGGAACAAATACAATCACACCGCCTCATGTGGCCCGTGGGCCGCAGTTTGAGGACCCCTGTAACAGGTATGAATTCACCCATCCCTTCCCCCTTTCTCCCAGCTTGATTTTCGTTGAGATTTACTTCTATATGTGCACTTAAATGTTGGTCAATTAGTTCCAACTTGGTACTGAGTACATGTGTTTGTTTCTCCATTCTTGTGATGTTTCACTCGGAAGAATGATTTTCTGTTCCATCTGTGTTGTCACAAAAGGTACTAGTTCACCACTGTTTTATGGCTGAGTAGTACTCTATAGAATGCACGTACTGCATTTTATTAATCCATTCATGCATTGGTGGGCAATTGTGTTGCTGTAAACATCCAAGTGCAGGTGTCCTTTTAAATAAATGACCCTTTCCCCCTTAGGTATATGCCTAGCAGTAGGATTGCTGGATCAAATGGTAGGTCTACTTTAAGTTCTTTGAGGTATCTGCATATAATTTTCCATGGAGGTTTTATTAGTTTGTAGTTCCACCAACAGTGTATAAGTGTTCCTTTCTCTCCACATCCATGCCAGCGCCTGTTTTGGGATTTTTTGATACAACCCATTCTCATTGGAATTAGGTGATGTTGCTTTGTGGTTTTGATCTGCATTTCTCTAAGGAATAGAGATATTGAGAAATCGAGGGAGTCAAAAAGGGGAAAGAAAAGATCAAACTATCACTGTTTGCTGACTATATGATCTTATATCTAGAAAATCCAAAAGATTCAACTAAGAAATTCCTGGAATTGATAAATAAATTCAACACAGTCTCAGGTTACAAAATCAATGTACACAATTCAGTAGCTTTCATCTTTGTCAGCAAAAGTCAAGCTGAGAATTAAATCAAAGATGTGATGCCTTTCTCAGTAGCAACAAAGAAAATGAAATATGTGGGAATATACTTAACAAAGTAGGTGAAAGACCACTATAGGGAGAATTGTGAAACATTGAGGATAGATTGTAGATGATATAAACAGATGGAAAAATATACCATGCTCATGGATCAGCAGAATCAACATTGTTAAAATGGCTGTGCTACCCAAAGTACTTTACAGATTCAATGCAATACCTCTTAAAAAGAACAAAGCAGAAGGCATCATTTTACCACACTTCAAGTGACACCACAAGGCTATAGTAACCAAAATAGCATAGTACTGGCACAAAAACAAATAGAGACCTATGGATCAGAACAGAGAACACAGAGTTGAAATCATCCGTATATTCTCACCTGATTTTTGACAAAACAAAAACATACATCAGGGAAAAGAATCCCTGTGCAATAAATGGTGCTGGGAAAACGGGATAGGCACATGTAAAAGACTGAGACAGGATTTGTACCTCTCACCACTCACAAAAATTGATTCATGATGGATAAAATGACTTAAACCTAAGGCAGGGAACTGTATGAATCCTAGAAGAAAATGTTTGAAAAACTCTTATAGATATTAGCCTAGGCAAAGAATTCATGAAGAAGACCCTCCAAACAATCACAGCAACAACAAAAATAAATACATGGGACCCAAACAAATTAAAAAGCTTCTGCACAGCACAGGATACAATCAAAAGACCAAATAGACAACCCTCAGAATGGGAGAAAATGTTTGCATGCTGCACATCTGATAAAGGACTGGTGACCAGAAGAACTCAAGCAAATCAGCAAGAAACAACCAAACAACTCCATTAAAAAGCGGGCAAAAGACACGAACAGAAACTTTTCAAATGAAGATACGCTAATGGCCTACTGGTTACTCTTAAGATCTGTCTTTTGTCAATTTGGTTATGATACGCCTTGGTGTAATTTTGTCCATATTTATTTTGCTCGAAGTTCATTGAGTTTCTTGGATGTGTGGGTTGATGATTTTCATCAAACTTAAAAAAATTTCAGTTACAACTTTTTCAAAAAAATGTTGGATCTTTTAAAATCTCCCTCCTTTTCAATGCCTTTGAAAACACATATTAAACCACTTAAATTTGTCCCATGGTTTGGTGATAGTATTTATTTTCAAAAATTCGTTTTTCTTTTTGAGTAGTTTCTAGTGCTGTCTTCAAATTTGTTATTCTTTTCTTCTTCAGTTTCTTTTCTGCCATTAATCCCATTAGTTTATTTTCATTTTACACATTGTAGTTTATAAGCTCCAAAAGTGTAGTTCAGGTCTTTTAAATATCTTCCATGTCTCTACAGCCTAATTTGAATTTATGGGTTGCAGTGATAACTTATTTTTATTTTATTTTATTAAGACAGAGTCTCACTTTGTCACCCTTGGTAGAGTGCTGTAGCATCATAATTCACAGCAACCTCAAACTCTTGGGCTCAAGTTATCCTCTTGCCTCAGCCTCTGGAGTAGCTGAGACTACAGGCGCCCAGGACATGTCTGGCTATTTTTAGAGATGGGGGTCTCGCTCTATCTCAGGCTGATCTTAAACCCCCGATTTCAAACAATCCACCCGCCTCAGCCTCTGTGAGTGCTGAGATTACAGGCTTGAGCCATCGTGCTCAGCCTTGATGACTCTCTTAATGTCCTGTCTACTAATAATAACCTTTATGTCAGTTCTAATAAATTCTTCTCATGATGCATCATGAATTTTTTTTCAGGCAGGGTAGTCTTTGATTAAATGGCAGACATAGTGAATTTACCATTGTGGGTGCTGGATTTGTGGAGGTCTAGTGGCTAAAGAGGCAATCAAAACTTAAATATGTCACATACACGCAGTTGTTAAAGAAGTTAAAAACCAGAGTGTTTTTTAAAAAAGTGAATAAAGCTATGAAAGCATTTTTATTGAACTTGATAAATTCACATGTTAGTAATTTTAATGAGTATTAAATCAGTATTTTCCTTTGTGACTAGAGCATGTACGTTCATCAAATCTATGTGTGATTTGAACATGATGGTGACATGAATAATTAGAGCATTTTTTAGCCTAATTGCCATCAAACATAATGAGCCCTGAAATGTATGAAACTATGGAAAATAGCATTACAAGCAAATGTGGTTTAGACTGAGTTTTAAATTTTGCTTAGGAGTATCTTCTGATTGTGCAGCTGCAATGACAGAAAAATATTCTGGAGTAGTCGAATTATGTGACTTTATGTATCTTTATTTATCTTTAGACATTGACATCACACTGTGCCTACAGTTTTTAGTCTGTTTTATTTGTAAGATAATAGCCATTTACTAATATAATATTGGTATCTTTCTCTGTCATCACAATTTATATAGATTGGACAGTAGTCCGCTGTTGGTTATATCTTATTTATCAACCGGTTTTGCACTGACACACAAGTTGAGGTCTTTTTACTGTTTTTCTTCTTTGAAACAGCCTTATAAAGATCACACACATAACATTTCATCCTTGTTCAATTTGTTACTTGGGCAAAATTCCTAGAAATCAAGATAAAGGCAAAGTATGTGATACATATTGCCAAATAGGCCTACACACCCTCTTAAACAATGGGAAATATACAATTTAATCTTCCCCCCCTTTTTTAGATTCACATATGTGATTTCTCATCATTTTTGAGTTACACAAGCAACACATGGTCCATATGGCCAACTTAGGCCACCTACAACTTAATCTTAATTGTTTTATAAACAGATTTGAAAGCTGTCCTGTAACGTGACCTTATCAATGAGGAGGTTGCTTACCTTCCTGTTTATTCACTCACTGCTCTTCACTCTTCTGTGAGTTGTCCGATCACATGCTTTGCCCATTTTTAAACTGGAGTTTTGTCCTTTTCGTATTGATTTGTATGAGTTCTTACATTATCTCTTACTCATTTATATTGCAAATACTTTCCCACTGTGTCATTTTAGTTTTGCCTTTCTTCTATTTCTTGCTGTTTTTAGTTACTATCACATCAGTATTTTCTTTGGTGAGTACTACCTTGTTATCACGTTTAGAAATATCTCTGCTATCCAAAGTATTCGATATTTTGCATATAATATACTATCATTTTTATTTTACATTTAAGTTTTAATAAACTTGAAGTCTAAGAAAGGTAACACGTAAGATAATTGCATTCGTCATCCAGAGCTGCCATAACGACATACCGCAGACTGGGTGGCTAGAACAACAGACCTTTCTTGTCTCACACTTTTTGAGGCTAGAAGTCAAAGATCTAGATCAACAAGGTGGTGGGGCTGGTTTGCGAGGCTTCTCTTCCCAGCCAGTAGATGGCTGTGTTGTGTTCCCACAGGCCCTTTCCTTTGTGCCTGCTAAGAGACAGAGGTCTGTGGTGTCTCTTCCTCTTTTAAGGACACTCGTTCTTTTGGTTAAGGCCCTGCCCTTATGACCCTCATTACCTTTTTATAAGCTACGTCTCCAAATAGCGATCATATTGAGGGTTAGAGCTTTGACACGTGAATTTTACAGGACCCATAATTCAGCCCCAAATAGTTATGTATCTATTTAAAAAAAAAGGTCTGGTCAGTTTTCCTAAAACTATTCAATAATCATCATTTCCTTCACTGATATGAATTTATATTTTTATAATGTAATATATTCTTATCAGGTTTTATACAGTAAAAATATTTTTTAGGTTAACTCATTCATTTGCCCATGTATTTTCTCACTATTTCATCTGACTTTCTATCTGGAACCATCTTTCTTCTGATGAAGTACATCCTTTAGATTTAAAAATATCCTTTAGGTTTTTAAAAATATTTTATTTTTCAGAGGTAAATATATACAGAACTCCTTTAGTTTTGAAGATGGTGCCCAGGTTTTCGTGTTATTTGGGATTGGCAGTTATTTTCTCCTAGCACGCTGTAATGGTTTTCTGTATCTCAGTATTTTCTGGATCCCATTGTTGTTGAAAAGTCAATTGTCAACGTAATCATTGGTCCTTTGTTGGTGCTTTGTCCTTTCTTTCTGTCTGTATTTAATTTACTGTTTTACTTTTCATGTTCTGCGGTTTTACGGTGATGTACCCGGGGGTGTCTTATTCTGGAAATGTTGGGAATTCTTCAAATGGAATATGTTGGGATTTTGGATGGTATAAGTGAAGTCTTTTAACAATTTTGTGACATATCAGGCATTGTTCAAACATGGCCTGCCTACAGGGGACGCCGATTGTACAGGTATTAGATCTCTAGTTCTCTCTTCTCTGGCTCTTAATTTTCATCTCTTTGTCCTTCCGGATGTCATTCTGGATAACTTTTTGTATTTATTTTGTAGACCATTAATTGTCTTTTTGGCTGTGTCTTGTCTGCTATTTTATCTTTCCATTGAAGTCTTGATTTCTTTTTTAAAAATATTTATTTCTAGAACTCCATTTGGTTCCAACTTGGTATGCTTAAGAGTTCTTTGTGTTTTCTTGTTTTCTTTCTCCTATTTTCAAGTTCCTCTGTTTTTTTAAAAAACTTATTAAAAATACACGTAGTTTTGCTTTTTATTTCATATTAATATGAGGGTACAAATGCTCAGGCTTTGTTGTTTTCATTTCTAAGGGCCCCTTTGATAAGGTCATGTTGTAGTTGAGCCCTTCACCCAAGGGGCATGCCAAACACCTCACATTGTGCTATTTTATTTTCAGTGCTTGACAATCCAATATCTGCAGTCTTTGCGTGCCTCTTCTGGGATCTATTTTATATTTCTTGTTCATAGTGATTTTTTCACCTTGCACGTTTACTGACTTTTTTTTTTTTTTTTGAGACAGAGTCTCAAGCTGTCACCCTGGGTAGAGTGCTGTGGCATCACAGCTCACGGCAACCTTAGACTCTTAGGCTTAAGCAATTCTCTTGCCTCAGCCTCCCAAGTAGCTGGGATTATAGGCGCCCACCACAATGCCCACCTATTTTTTGTTGCGGTTATCATTGTTGTTTTAGCTGGCCCAGGCCAGGTTTGAGCCCACCACCCTCGGTGTATGTGGCTGGCACCCTACCCCCTGAGCTAAAGGGCACCACCTTTATTAACATTTTTATTGTGGACTCTTTCTTTTCCTTGGGACTCTGTCTTTTAGAAACATTTGAGTTCTGGATTGAAGCTGAGTTCCCCTAGACAGGATTAGCATCAGGTCTGCCAGTTGCTTAGTAGAACTACCAACCTGGGGCCACTTTAAATTGAACTCTTCAGATGGAGGACTTTTGTCCCCACAGATGGTGTGAATTGGGACCGCAAACTCATGTGAAAACTACTATGTTATTACTTATCAGGGGATATTTTTGCTTTCCACCTAGTGCCAAGGTGAAGACAAGGTTCTACTGTCCCTTTTTGTTTAGTGGGATTCATCGTTTACATTAGACTGTGGAGTTCCAGCATTATGTATAGTTTTAAAATATTTACTCATTTTAGTGAAGTGTTTGGTGTTATCTCGTCTTTGTTGAGATCTGGACAGCCTCAGAGTACAAGGTTAAGGTCCCTGGAGTTCACCAGAAACCATAGGATAAAATCTCACTTTGGTGCTTGCTTATTCTCTGGGATTCTTGCTATCACTTCATTTTTGGGCTCTATATAGACTCTTACCTGCTCAGTTTTGCACTGAGTTGAATTTGTGCATTTCATACTTTCATCCCACACAGTATTATTTCAAGCCTGAAAGCTGTTCATTGACTTTCATCCACCATATTGCCGTAAGTGGAAATCTTGGTAATCTTCACTTTTTCTTAATGTTTTTCCCCTACATTCTTTGGCATTTAGTTTGATAATAAGAAAATTTAATGCAACTATAGAAGGAGACCTTCTAGGTTTTGAATGTTAAATGGAAAAATGTGTATATATTTGACTCTAATAGAAATGACTTCCTAGCTGAGCTATAATAATTTTTTTTTCTACTTTCCCTAGGACTCTTCGTAAACTTGACACAACATTTACTTTAACATATATGTTTCTATGTTAACTTTCTATTTTTTTTGTAATATTAACAAATGATTTTTAATTGAAGATGGAGAGCCACCCATCCTCAACTAGCTAAGTGCTTGATGAAGTTGTATTTCCCTCTTGCCACATAGTCACACTTCAGATTTTAATGCTACCTGTCTTGGTCCATTTGCGTTGCTATAACAAAATATAATTAATTAGGTGGTTTATAAACAACAGAAACGTATTTCCCACAGTTCTGGATTCTGGGAAGTCCAAGATCAAGGCACAGGCAGGTTCTACGTACAGGGGAGGTACCCACTTCCTAGTTCATAGAAGGCCATCTTTTTGCTGTGCCCTTATATGACAGTTGAGACAAGGATCACTCTTAGCCTCTTTGATAAGGGCACTAATGTCATTCATGGGGCCTCTGCCCTCTTGACCTAATCATCTTACCTCCTAATACCATCATCTTGGGGGCTAAAATTTCAACATAATTTCAACATTTTGGGAGGAACACAAATATTTAGTCTATAGGACTACTGATATTTATTGTTCACCTAGAAGCATTAAAATCACCAATTTCTTTAAAATGATCTCATTTCACCAATTCCATTAGCTATCTACTTAGTGCAATCATAGAATAATTTAATTTAAAAAAAAAAAAAAGGAAAACCAGTATATTATTCCAGACTACACTGTTGGAATCTGTAGAATTTTATGGGGAAAACACAAGTAAATGATAAAATATTTGTTATCCTATATTTCAGCTCTTTTTTCCTTCAGGAGGGAATCTGTATCATGGCATCATTATGTAAAATACCTGATGATGCCTATGATTAATAAGGGTGCAAAACTGCATTATAGTGTTTTTATTCATGCTGTACTCTGGCATGAAGAATAGCTACATTTAAAAACATATTCAAGGCAATTTCACATAGGGATTTAGAAAGAAAATAAGTTGATGAGTATCTTTTACTCAAGAAATAATTTTAGATTATAAGGAAAGAAGGTCTCCATATAATTTGATCTCCCCCTCCCCCTCCAACTTTAGGTTATTTTAAGGCTCAGTTAGCTGACTTTTCATAAGAGTACATCTTTCTTAGGCAGTCAAAGGCATCATAATATCATGAAGTACATTCCATAATGTGAAGAATACATTGTGGATATCATATGGTTTTGGTACAGAGAGTTAATTTGGCACAAGTAGAGGAGGATTTTCTCTACCTGCCTGTGGTTTTTATTCAAAGATTTTCAGCCTTGGCTTTGGCATTGCCTGAGAAGATATTTCAAGTGCCAGCCTTACTCTGAAGAGTGACCTAAAATATTTGTTTCCAGAGTGGTCCTTTCTCTGTGCATGTAATCTAGTCCAGACATGGTGCCCCCACTGAGGTCTGCACCGCTCCTGTGCTCTGCAGCTTCTGTAAGGAGCAGGGGCCACATGGCCCTGATTGCTGTGTCCTTCCCACTAGGCTGCAAGGACCTATTATCACTGTGTAGCCAATGACCTGCCAAGGTTGTGCACAGAATAGACATGAAATAAATGCCCATTAAATGTATAAATGTTTGAAAACTTTTGGGAACGTGTTTTCTATAATCATTCCTTTTCCTCTCTCTTTCCTTCATCTCAGAATAACACCTAAGGAAAACAAAATCTAGAGAGATCCTTCATCATTTCCAGCAGGAATTTTCTGGCCAAAAGGGAGTTTCAAAGTCAGATTAGCACTTATTTTTCTTGGTTACTGGCTTTTGACTTTGCTCTCACACTCATATTTGCCTCTTGAAAGTTTCCTTTATGTAATGAATTTCACTGCCTTAAAAAAAAAACCAAACTCTTCAATTCAATACATATTTATTGTACACAGGATATTGAATATTCTACTCAGAGGCATACAGAGGGCAACAATTAGACTCTTATAATTCATGTTTTAGACCTGATGTGCAAGGAAGTGGTGGAAGATAAGAGAGCCAAGGCAGAGATACTGTCACAAAAGTGGGCATGTGTTTGTCATTAAAACCTGCTATAATTATGGTTCCAGGGAGGGGAGATTCATTCTTCCCTCATGAACACGTTTTCCCCAGGAAGAGCAGGGCTGGGATTTCTTGGGTTTTGGGGGTTCATTTGCTCACCTATTCAACAAATATTTATTGAGTATCTACCATGTGCCAGGTGCTGTGCTTAGGACTTTAGTTAAACCCATCAGCACTTGTTTTCTCACTGCAGGGATGGGCAGACATTGGTACTGCAGCATCGAGTCCATTGTCTATACTCCATGAGTGTTAGCTGTGATCATTATCAGTAAAGTGTCTCACAGATTAACAAGGTCAGTTACACTGTGATTACTGGATACCAGGTTTCAAGATGAAAATATAGAAACTATGCCAAATTAGTTGTTTAAAAGAGAACCCTTCACCAAGAAGATCAGCAGCCCTCATTAGCTGAGTCAAAGTAGCAACTTCAGGGGAAAGCCAAGCAATAATCAGAGGATTTTAGGGGGCCAGTCCACAGCAGGAAGTGTAGTGGAGATCTCACTGGAAGACATCGTCTCAGACCAGACTCCTTCGTCTGGTCAATGCCGCAGACTCCTGTCTGCACTCTGGATTTCTCACTTTCCTTTTCCTGTTCCACGTTGCCCCTCCCTTATAGAAGCCTGTTTTTCATCTGGGTAGTTTAATGTATTTTATTTTAATACATTTCTTATGTTCTTACTAGTTTTTTTTTTCCCCTAGGGGGTGCCCTTTCTTTCTTTTTCTGTGAGATCTTTTCTTTTCCATCCTCACTACAACTGGAATTCCAAGATCCCATGTGGGTTATGATACAGGTATTGCTACCCAGAATCTTAATTTATGAGGCTCTCATTTTAATATAAACATTTTAATTCAATTTGTGGGCTTCCCATTTTACCATAAATACTTTAGTGGTGAGATTCTGCCATGAAATCATACTAGGGCACTAAACTGGTAGTGATGTTTTAAGCATGCTAATCTTGGTTTATGAATCGATGTCATAGTAAAAGAGACAGACTCCTGTCACCACATCTTCATGCCTGTAGTGCTGTCTATGTAGTGTTTCCACCAAATGATGTGACTTTCAAAATTTTCACTGTGAACTTTTTAGAATAATGTCATGCTCTGCTTTTAAAATATTTGAAATATACAAGAAAGCAGTTCTTCAGTAAAGAAGAAACTTCCTTAATCAAATAACATTTTTTTTTTCCAGCAGGTTCAAATTAAGCAAAGCTCTATAGGATACACACCAATTACAGTGATGTTCATTCAGAAAACAGAATGAATTATATTATGCTAATATACTTAGCATATTATCAGATAGACCACCTGCAGAAATTCCCATGTGCGGTGCTGATATTATTTAACAAAACATGTCACTTCAATGTTTTTATGTTATTTTAGTTAAAAACCTATTAAAAGAAAGTGTACTTGGTAATGCAGGAAAATGTGCACTTTCCCTAACATTTCTGGATTATCAAATTTCATGTCACTCCACCTGTCTTTACTTTCAATATTAAATGCCCTTGTTCAACTTGATTCAATCAAACGTTGACTGCACATTAACTGTGTGTCAGTTATTTTTCTCCCTCTTCTAAGCTGCTATATAACTTGCTGTCTAAGCCTCTTACCTGGCAGAGATTGATGTGTTATGGTTATTTGTATTTAAGTCTTATCTACTTGACTGTATTTCAAGGTCCTGAAGTTTAGGGAATTATACTTTTCAGTTCCTTTTACAGGGTCTAATACCTAGGTACACAATAGGCAGCCAAAATATATTAGCTGACTGGCTTAAACAAGTGGGAATTTATGTGACTTGGTAAATTAAAAAATAAAATTATTACATTAACTAGGAAATAAACGATCCTAAGGTTGGTATATTTTGGGAAGTGTAGTTAGGGCCTGACGCGGTGCTGAACACATAGAGGGGAACAATACATTTTTGACAATTTATTCCACTGATAGTTCCTGTGAATTTATATAGTAAGAATTTAACTGAGGTTTGATCTGTTAACAGTCAAGTAGAAAGGGCTGTAGTCATTTGGCAGAAATGCTTGAGGGGAGGGAAAAGTATAGTGAGGATTAAACAGAAGATGATAGGATAAAGGATAATTTATCTGTGGCTGAGCACTACAGACAGGAGTGGGGGAGTGTTGCAATGACCCAGAGATAAGAACTGGATTTCCTGCCTGGTTAGAACAGGTGGGTGGGTGGAGAATCTAGTGCTGGGAGGAAGTTCATTGCCATCTACCAACATTCAGGCTTAGACTCTGATAGACTGTGACTCTCAGCTGACATCTTGGAGATGGAGTAAGGAATCTAATGTAAAAGATTGGTGTCAGATGCCTGAGAAGATTCTACAATATAGTCTTTTTTTTTTTTTTTTTTTTTTTTTTTTTTTGTCAGTTGTTGGTTTTTTGTGTTTTTTGTGTGGGCAGG
>CAUYPK010120798.1:0-39003 GCA_963574355.1 Loris lydekkerianus
TCAGACGTAAAACCCAAGGGGAGAAATGAGCTTAACCTCCAGAGTTCACCTGGGCTGGTCTCACCACCCAGGTCTAAGTCTCCTCTGGGGCCCCAGGCAGCTGTTTAATCTGCCGGCTGTGGACCACCTGCAGGGCGGCCCTTGCGGCCTGGCGGAGCTGAGAGTCCAGGGCTTCATGGAGGCCTTTCACCTGGACATCAGGTAGGGGGTTAAAGTGGATGACCCTTTCCTCGGGAGTTGGCTCCCAGTCTGTATGTGAGACAAGGTCCCGCCGTCTCCTCCGCAGGTCGGACCCAGCTTGCAGCTTTAGATCTCGGTTTGGCTTGGCATTGTCTGACTTCTGACCCCCTGGAACAGCCAGCTTGGGCTCAGGGTCTGGCTTCTGCCAAGGCCCCTGGGCAGCAGTATCCTCCCCAGCTCCCAGCTGCTCACGTGGCACGTGGTCCCCCCCAGGGGCCTCCTTTCCCGTCTCTGGGACGGCACCATGGCCCAGCCAGACACCCTGCTGCCTAAACTGAGTCCCGTCAGAGACAGCCCGAGGTTCTGGCTGACGCAACACAGCCTGGGGTTGAGGGACTGCCCCTTCCAACCTGCTGGGCAGGCCCGCTGCAAGGCCCAGATCTTGGTGTATTTGCTTGGACTTCACATGAGGGTCCCCAGTCCCTCCTGGCCCTGCCACAAGCCTGTCATCCCCCTTCCGAATGCTGGTGCCAGCATCTGGTACCACGTCCCTGGGTTTCTTTCTTTCTCGAGAATGTCCACCAAGAACATCCTGACTCTGCCTGAGAGACTCCTTAGCGGGGTGCTGCTCTAGGCTCCCAGGCACTGGCTTAAGACCCTGGTGTGGCAGCTCCTTCACGATGCTGGCCACCACTGGCAGAGTGCCTTTCCGGCTTTCTCTCAGCTTGGACTGTGCCACCTGAGGCTCTGTGTTGGAGCCACCACCGGCCTCCAGGGAGCGGTGGCCGGGCCCTTGTGGCTGAGCGGGGTGATCCCCAGGAGTGCCGAGCTCAGGTTCCAAAGGCTGCAGAAGGGACTTCTCCGCTTTCTCCCCGGCCTGGCCATCACGGACCTCCTGATCTCTAAGCATGGCTGCCCCAGGCTCTGGCTGTGCGTCCACTGCAAATGAAGCCAGTTACCAGCTTAGCCAAGGAAACAAACCCAACTACTGACAGAGGGGCTGAAAAAGACATGCTTGCAGAAATTAGGAATTATGAACCCAAACCTACACCCACCCTCCAGGAGTCTATGCCCCCAAAGCTCAGGTCCAGCCACAGAAGGACACCAGGACCAGTCCCAGCCCAGCCTACCTGGCCTGGACTTGTCCTCCTCATCCTCCTGCCTCTGCTGGTGGATCTCCTTGTGCTGCTCCTCAATCACCGCAAGCAGCTTCTCCTGCTGGTCCAGTAAGCGCTTCTGCTGCACCTGCTGCTCTTTGATCACCTGCAGCAGGACGGCGTGGTCCAGCATCTCAGCTCTGCCAGCTTCCGGTGTTGGGAAAACGCAATCAGAGGATGCTGGGGGCTGCCAGGCATGTAGCCAGGTGGCAGACAGCTTGGCGCATGCAGTGAAGACACAAGCTCACCAGCAGGAGCTTGCCTGGACACCCCTCCTCACTACACCACACAAGCCCACCCAACTCACTCGTGAGCCAGACCAGTGACTGTGCTACCTGCGCCAGTTTTCTAACTAGCTGCCGTATGAACACACCTGGCAGAGCCCTGCTGGCCCACAAGCTGCCTTCTGAAGGGAAAGCCCAGTGCAGAGAAAGCCCAGTCAGAGGAATGGGCAGAGCATTAGCACCACCTGTCCAGCCTGGCCGGAATGCCCTATTTTACATGTTCAGATGTTCTAGGTTAAGCACACAAAGTAACAAAGCAACAGACAACTTTTACAAAGACTCAGTCCTTTCAGAAAGTTTCCTCCAAGGTGAGAATTTTAGAAACAAAAACTATCTTAATTAGAGCAACGGAGCTGGAGCATCTGAGGCCCTGGTCAGCTATGCTGCCCACTGTTCCAGGCCCTACAGTATTTGGGGTCCATGCGTACTTTTTACTGCTCCTGTAGGGGCGGGCACCTACAGTGAGTAGCCACAGCTTATGCCATTTCTCATAGCACATGTTTCTAAATTACAAAGCTTTGGAGGATAAGGGGGTAAGTTGTCAGGTGTAGAATTTTAAGTCAGAAGCAAGAATGTTTTGCAGGTAGCGAGACCAAATATCCCCATGTGCCCAACCAGACTGACATCCGAGTCCTTGTCTCCGATGGTAGTGATGTCAGCATTCTCCCAGGAACACAGCCCAAGGCCCACCCAGACTTCAAGTGGCCCATGTAAGACATGCAGGTGGGTGGACCAGCCAGGACACTGAGACCAACTCTGAGGAGGACGGACCACCAGGTCAGCCCTGAGGCAGTAGGACAGGCCACGCCATGCAGAGCTGGAGAAGGAAGCTCAGGGCACCCTCCCCACTGGGTTGCAGACCAGCCACCTCGGCCATGGGCCATGCTGTCACCTAGGGTGTTTGCAAGTCTTGGCTACATCATGGTCAGTGGTACAAGGACAAGGTTCTACATGCAGCTGATGCCTCCCTGCCCTCACTCGCTGAGGGTCAGGAAGAGCAGGAAAGATGGAGAGGAGAGAGGAGAGGGAAGGGCGCCACATCCAGCCAGAAGCCACAGGGACAGAAGTAAACAGCGTGGAGGTGACAGCTATCCAGAGCCAGAGTCCACCTGGGCCCCAGGAACTGGGCATAAAGTGAGAGCACCAGTGTCGGCCGCATGCTCAGCAGCAACTTAGGCGGCCAACACCTATCTCAGGAGGTGCCTTGAGCAGCCATCATTCAGCCATCCTCTGAGGACAGCAGCGCCATGGCAGGACTGAGAGGACCAAGGCATTTACGAAGAAGGGATGGTACCAAGGTACCAGGGGCCCCATGGGGTCTGTGCCGGCCCCTGGCCCTGACTGTGCACTCATGCAGGGCTGTTCTGGGGCCAGGGTGCAGCCAAAGCCCTGGCCTCACCCCTGTGACCTCCACAAACGCACTTCTTACGTAAACACACTCCTTTGATTCCTACCTGCTACTATCTTTTTAATTTCAGCTGTTCATCCGTTGAGAGGCATACAGAAGAGAGGCAGAATAGGGAACTGTGAAAAGTCTCTTTTTTAGAAAGAAAAAAATCAAAGAATCAAACAGGTTTAGGTTTAGATCATAGGACTGGGGCCAGCAAGGACATTAGACTAAAAGGAGACAGAAAACGTGAGGCCTGAAGCAGCTCCTGAGCTCCAGAAACCCAGCATCTGCCTCTGTCCTGCTCCCCAGCCTGCAGGTGCCCAAGGTCAGCCTGGAGCCCAGAAGACCATCCAGGGCTGACTATGGAGGACATAGCGCCCTGGACACAGGCGGGCCAGGGAAGGAAGCATGTGTCTCCTGGATCGCAGGGAGTGTGTCCAAAGCCAAAGCTGATCCTGAGGTCCAAGGAGTCACCAGCCCTATGACGCCCACACAGGATCCAGGACACACCCTCCCAATGCTGACACTGTGGGGCAAGCCCAGAGAGCCCGGCATTTTTGGAGAAGCAGGAGGTGATGCCTGGGGTAGCAGCTCAGGAGAGCAGTCTCAAGGGACAGCAGGGACATGGTGTGGCAAGAGCCTGTCAGGACAATGCTCAGCAGGCCTGGCTGTGGCGATGACTGCTGGCGCCTGCCCTACAGAGGAAGCCTGGGTCCCCAGCAGAGCAAGCCTTAATGTCAGCCCACACATCTGGGTGCTGAGCGCCGCACACCTGGCTGGCTTTAAATACCACAAGTGTTAGAAATATTAACATATCTTCTTTAAGATGAAATGAAAGTGGTAATTATAAGCCATATAACAGAGTGACAGGTTTTTTTTAGAGTGGAGAAAGGGAGATAGAATGTTCCCAGGGGGGTGCCAGCAAGGAAGTTGTTAGTAGGAAGCAAGAGGAGGGCACCACTGAAGGTGTTTGCTCAGCAGACAGCCACAAAGAGAAGTGGGTCTGGGAAAAGGGTGTCCCCAGGGTGGCCCATCTTTGCCTTGTGGCTCAGGAGGAGACTGCCAGCCCCCTGGGCCTGAGACTAGAACCAGGCCTTACCCTCCAACTTGCTGCCTGCCTGCTCTCCGCCTAGTCGCTCCGCATCCCTCTGCTCTCGAGGCTCCGGGGGTGGCCCAGGCCCAGGCCCAGGTGCCAGCTTCTCTTCCCGGTGCGGAGCCTTCCCACCTGCACACAAAGGAGGGCTCATGTTTTGCAAGAAAGTTACAAGGGGCCTAGAAGGAAGAGGAGGGACAAAAGGAGGCAGTAGATGTTTCTAAAAAAACTCCATCGGCCCCTCCCCCATCAGCACAGTTTACATTCAACTAGATGATTACCCAGGAAGTAATAAAAAAATTTTTTCAATCTCATAGGCTGGTGGCACAGAGCCAACATCAACCACCTTCGCCAATTAAAATGCAAGCAGCATCCCAGCCAGCCCTAGACGGCACTAAACAACGTGCTACCTGTCAAGTGCTCCCTGTGCTGCCCAGGCACCCAGACATAGGAGAACAGTGTGGCACCTGACATTTAGTGGTCTGGCAGGCAGCGTGCGACAGATGTGAGAGGAGCTGTCAAGCCACCAGCTGCCGAAGGACCACCCCATACACATGCTAATCGTGTGGGGGGAAGATGAACAGAGGCAGGAACCTTCTCAATCCCTCCCACTCCCCCAACCTCCCCAGGCCAGGCTGACACCCACCCAGCTCACTGTCCCCCGCAGAGTCTCTCGGCAGCAGCGCCCTGCCAGCCTTCTCCCCCACACCTGCTGCCTGGGCATTCTGCTCCTCAGACAGTGCTGCCTGGGGCCCTGGAGGCAGGTCCTGATTGCCAGGCCCCAGGTCATCCTTTGCCGGCTGGACAGCTGGCTGACCATCTGCTTCTGGAACCTTCTGGGGCTCTTCAGGAAGACCACCTGCTCCCTCTGCGGCCTGGTCCTGTCCAGGTCTCTTTCCGACCTCCCCCTTCTCCGACTCCCGCTCTTCTCTTTCTGAACGTGGCAGGGGCAGAGCCATCTGACCTTTGCTCCCCAGAGCCTTTTCATCCACATGTCTGGACGGAGGCTTGTTCTCCTCTGGGCCATCCCGGTCTTGGCCTTCATCTACCACCACTTCATCATGAGGAACGGGGGGCTCGTGGCGGTGGGCCTCACCCACAGGGACAGCAACCCCTGGAAGGACAGAAGACAGGTAGGTAGTCAGGCAGGCCCAGCTCCCCTCAGGTCTCCCTGCAGTCTGGCCGGACAGTGACACTTTCTAGAAAGGTGCAGCAGGACAGCTGCAAGCAGGCAGCTCCGGCCAGTCAGAGGACACAGCAGACAGACAGGACCAGAATTTAGACTGGGCAGAGGGAAAAGGACACACAGCCCCAGGGTCCTCCACAGCACAGCCGGAGCCCCTTGCTCTCCTGTCTTCCCCCCACCTCTGCCCTCCATCCCCTGCAGCTAGCATCAAGCCACCTTGCCCAGGGCGGTCGAGCTGTGCCTCCTCTTGCGTCTCCTTGGCATCTTCCAGCCCGGGCACGGCCACAGGGCCCTTGATCTGGGCCTGCTCCAGGTCTTCCCTCTCCTTTGGCAGCTTCGGCTTGTCACGGCTGTCCTCAGCCATGTCCACAGGCGGGTCCTGGGCTATGGGCACAACACGGCCAGCTGAGCAGCCTCCACAGGCCATACCATCTACCACCCCAGTCAGCAGCTGACACCCCCACCCCCACCCCTGGGTGTGATTGTCTCCCCAGGAACACACTACCATGTTTCAGCAGTTATTTTGTTTCCTGTTCAATCATTAACAGTTATGTAGCACAAAAAACTTGTCATTTTTCACGTGTGTTCATAACACAAATATGTCAAAATGCAATTCGAACCTGACCGAGGTAGGAAGACCCAGACTTCATGCAGCCCTCTGCTGTTACCACCAGATGGCGGCAGGAACCTGCGACTGACCGGCCACCCTCCTCCCACCCTCACTTGCCCCCTCCGCAAAGGGGAGGGGCGCGTGGGCCTGTAGGAAACCAGCATTGGGAACATTAATTTTGCAATCCTGCCAATTTACTGCAGACTGGGAAAATACACATCAGAAGGAATTAAGAGAAAAAAGGAAAGCCTGGTGATTCCCTCCTGTAATCCTAGCACTCTGGGAGGCCAAGGTGCTGGGGTCCTTGAGGCCAAGAGATTGAGACCAGCCTGGGCCACATGGTAAGACCCCCGCCTCTACTAAAAATAGAAGAATTATCCAGGCAAGGTAGGGTCTATAGACCCAGCTACTTGGGAGACCAAGGGAGGAGGACGGCTGGAGCCCAGGAATGTGAGGCTGCAGTGAACCAATATGATGTGATGGCACTATAGCCTGGGTGACAGAGTGAGACTGTCTCAAAAAATAAAAAAAGCAAAGCCTGCCAAACCTGGGGCCTTCACTGCCATGTGATCTGTGTCTCCAAAACCTGAGGTCAGAGCCACAAAGCACAGAGCACAGCAGCTGGTGGGTCTGTAGAACTGGTCCAAACAGAACCATTTAGGGAATTATAACCATTCTAAAAAACCACTTTCTGTGCGTTAGGCAACACAGCAGAAATTAAAGAACAAGCTAAGTGGAAAAAACTTTGAAAACTGGACTCGTGGCATTTCTGAGGCCCCAAAGCAGCCTCTATGGCAGTGGTTCTCAACCTTCCTAATGCTGTGGCCCTTTAATACAGTTCCTATGGGTTGCGACCCCCAGGTTGAGAACCGCTGCTCTATGGCCATCTCGGGGACACATACTGCCCAGCAAAGGGAACCCCAGTGAAGTTGCACGTGCCCCGACATAGGCACTGCCTCCCACAGCGTGCACAGGCCCTGGGGGTCACACACGCCCTGTTCAGGGGGCCTGTGGGTCTCACCACCTCCCCAAGGAGGAAACAGAACTACTCGAAAGACCTGTCTTCCGCCTTGGAAGGTACGCCACAGCCATTGCAGCAGAGTGTCCTCAACAGCTGGGTAACGACCTGGGCAGCCGCAAGCAGATACCCCAGTGCACTGTTGAGCCAGTGACTGCTTCAGTAGGTGCATGGCCACCCACCCTGCAGATGACACACTGGTCCCACTACACACTGCCCCCGGAGGGCCACGGTGTGCAGATGCACCTCAGAGTGCCAGCCTCCACAGTAGGTGTTGTAGTCACAGAACCAAGAAAGTGAGGCAATGGAAAGAGCACACACAAGGGGCATCTCCACCCCTAACAGTACAGTTGCCCTGAGCAGCCATTTTCTCAACAGGAAACAGAACTCAGTTTGTCACCCAGCCACGAATCAATGGCCTGGGCCAGCAAGGACAAGGAGGGGCCACGGGACACGTGGAGTTGCCTTGCAGGTTCCTTTGGGAAATCTCCCAGGAGCACCATGCCTCTGAGTGTCCTGCCGCTCTGGCGCTGGGGGCTGGGAGCTCAGGGCTGGGCAGAGCAAGGTGGCGCCACCCAGCCAGGCTTGCCCCCCTGGGCCCCAGCACTTTGCAGCTGTCCACAGGCAGCAGACACAGCCTTTCCAAAACGGAACTAGCCTTTCATCAGGGACACTGTGCCAGCAAGGCCTCCTGGCCAAAGCAAAACTAACGCAAAACTTCAAAATTAGCAAGAAAAACACACTGTGTCCTGCCAGGCATGGGCATGAACACAGCCCCTGTGTGGAGTGCAGGCACCTCTGCTGACTCCTTCCCTTAGGAGGTGAGTGACACACTGGCTGACTTGCAGCGGGGAGGCCTCTGTGGGACGGGCAAGGGCCCCATCTGGTGCACACAGCCACCCCGACCACCCTCACTCAGCTTGAGAGTGTTGCCTCTAGTCACCAAAGCACGACCACCAGCATCACTGGTACCCAGGACCAGGAAATCCCATGCTCATGCTCATTCTGCAACTCCGTATTGCCAGGCACTGGGCAGGCACACCCCCCACACACACACTGCCTCCCTCGGAAACAGACACCGGGCCTCACTGACAGTGGGCAGAGCCCCTGCCTTCTCTTCCCACTGCCCAGCGGCATGAGGGCCCAGGGCTGCTCAGGCTCTGGCTCAACTGTCTTTGGATCGGACACACTCACAAACTTGGGAATGACCCAGGGTCACAGTCTTCCTTCTTGGGAGGGGAAGAGGCAACACCCAACATAGCCCCCTGACCAGCATGTTTGAGGCTGGGCTCCCCCGTGTGTCCCCCAACTGCAGCCAGTACACAAGCAGCTCCTCTGGGCAATGGCTTCACCCTGCTGCCCTCTATGTATATGTCATCAGTAATGATAAGGACAGTCACCTCAGAGTATCAGCCTCCAAAACTAAGTGATCTTTTTTTTTTTTTTTTGGAGACAGAGTCTCATGTTGTCACCTTCAGTAGAGTACTGTGGCATCAGCTCACAGCAACCTCAAACTCTTCGGCTCAAGCCTCAGCCTCCTGAGTAGCTGGGATTACAGGCACCTGCTACAACACCGGTTAATTTTTAGAGACGGGGGTCTCACTCTGGCTCAGGCTGGTCTCGAACCTGTGAGCTCAGCCAATCCACCCACCTAGGCCTCCCAGAGTGCTGGGATTACAGATATGAGCCACTGTGCCCAGCCCAAAACAGTGATTTTTAAAAATTATCCCAGCAGCTCACTGATGAAAGTCCCCCATCAACTCAAGGACAGCCCCAAGTTCAGGAGACTCAGGAGCCAAAGGCTGCAACTTGGGAAGCAAGACAAAGGTCACCTGGTCAGCACAGTGGTTCGTGCCTGTAACCTGTGCAGACCAGCCTGGGCAACAGAGTGAAACCTTGTCTAAAAACAAGTAAAATGGCCTGTTAAGAAGGAACTCTTTTAAGCTAGTCCCTGCTTATAGGTAACTTTCCTACAGACTGATAGTTCTGACTTTCCTTGACATGAACATGAAGAAAGCATGACTCACTGAAGGCTTAACTTTAAAATCCAAACTTCTGGACTTGGCTGGCAGATGACTTGCCTTATCTTTCCAAATTGAGGGGAATCCCAGTGACTCAGATCATCTGGCTCCTGACACCTGTAGTGGCTGGTCAGCTGGGTGGCTACAGTGCCAGGCAAGGGGCCACACAGCTGGTCCTGGAGTCGCACACTTCCAGCAGATGGCATCTGCTCCCCTAAGGACCAGCTTGCGTGCCTACCACTGCCTCTCAAGCAAGGCGAAAGAAGCTCCCCCGAGGCCTTGGATGGAGCACTAACGTGCTCATGGGCTGCACACGCCTGTCCCGTCCCCCAGCTGTGCAGACAGCTGTCCCATGCCCTGCTGGGGCAACTTTCAACAGCTCTTCACTGTGTCCCAAACACCTCTACTGTTGTCGTCCTTGTCTAGTTTTCCCATGGCTGGCTGGGACGAGATGATAGTGTTGGCCCTGCAGGAGTTGGTGGATTCAGAAAGGACCACTTGGGGGGCAGGGAAAGGGTCATGACCTCCTGACAACCTCAGGCCTGTGTCAGTCCATGTGCCCCCTCCCAGCCTTAGTGCACAGACATGTGATCACTTCTGCCCTGTGTCCACACACGTGACATATCACCACCAGCAAGTGCCATGCCACATCGCTGCAGTCTGGGTCCCCTATCCAGCCAGGCCTCTGCCTGTTTCTCACCGAGCATAAGTACAGCTGTGCCCACCCCACAAAGAGACAGGGAAAAGCTGTCAACCAGGTATAGCATGGGGGCAAGAGGTGCCAGGAGGGACCCACAGCATTGCAAGGAGGGAGCAGACGCCACAGACCCAGGCCCTAGGGATGCTGTGGTGCTCACAGGAGTGGCCTGACTGGCCTGACAGATCACTGTCTTCAGGTACCTCCACAGGGACTGTCATGCTTGCGATGACTGCACATGCAGCCCAGGCCGCGCATGTCGGGCTGGGTGTCCCTGAGATGGCAGGGCTCAAGCCCAGGGCCAGCACAGAGCTCTCACCCAAGTCAGCAGGCACCATTTTTGGCCTCTGAAACATCAAAGAGACCAATAAAACTCAGCAGACAGTCTGACAGGGCACACGGGCAAGGGCCACATTGTCCCCAGCTCTAGGGTGGCACCCATGGCTCAAGGAGTAGGGCACCAGCCCCATATACCAGAGAAGGTGGGTTCAAACCTGGCCCCAGCCAAAGAAAAAATAAAACAAAACAAAACCCTGTCCCCAGCTCTGCCTTAAGGCAGCCCGTCAGTTAAAGGGAAGGCTGGATAGCTAGAAAATTGGAGAACACGCTAAAAACAAACAGCTTGTGTTTCTGAAAGGGGCTGTGTGTTCTGTTACAGCCTCGTGGAGTAAACAGAAACCAGATGTGGCCTTGGAGGGCACCAGGTGAGCTGGCAGAACACAGCTGCTAGGCCAGGTGGGGTCTGGGGCCTCATAGCACATGGGGACGGGAGCCTGAGTGCTGACCCCGAGAAAGCTCTCAGGGGCATGCTTGAGCCCCCAGGGGTGGGAGCACATGCGCCCCCCTCGCCCCAGCTCCTTTCCTCCTACATCAGCACCCACTCTGTGCCCTCGGCCCTGACAGGCACCAAGTTGGCCATCCCTGGGCAGGCTGAGCCTGGGGCCGCCAGCCAGGTGGGCACACACTTCGCCTCCAAGTTGACACTTATCCAGTCCCAGTTACTGAGTCTGATGTAGGGCAGCCACCAACACCTCCAATTTCGGAATGCCATCTGTTTCTCCGGTGACCCCAGTGATCCAGGGGAGTCTGCCCTGCTGGCCTCTCCTACTCCCAGCACCCCCAGCCCAGGGCACCCAGAAAACAGACATCTTCCCACCTGCCCCACCCTTCCCAGGAACACAGTGGCAGCTCGCTCAGAGCACCAAGCAAGAGGGTTTCCGTGGGGGCAGTCTGAGGAACACTGGTCCGGAACAGAGACCACAACAAACCCCAGGGTCACGGCGAAGACTGTGAGGTTCCTTTTGACAGGACGTTTTCTTCTACCCATATGGAAGGCTGAGCACCTTGCCAGCACTTCCACAGCAGCCTGAAATTCCCCAACCATAGGTGGACGCCTGGCAAATCTGGGCCCTAACCCGGGCCTCTGCAGTGGGGTGAATGGGATGCAGAGAGCCCTGCCACCATTGGGGCAGAGTCCCCACAGTGATGTCACTACAGGCCCTGGCCACTCAGAGCTGCTGGGCAGATGTCACCCAGGGGCACTGCTGCCCTGTGTGGCCCCCATCTAGGTCTGTGAAGGTTGGGGCACATCAGCTACTCCAGACACATGGAGCTGCAGCTATACCCCAGAAAGTCCCTACATGCCCTATGGGACATAGCCTCAGATCGAGGTGACAAGGTTACATAGCACCACCAGGCCCTTTCTTTTCTTTTCTTTTTTTTTTTTTTAATTTTTTTTCCCCCACCAGACCCTTTCTGAGGCACCTGCAACTGCATGGGGCATATGGGTATGACCCCACCCACAGGCCTGGTGGATGAACGGTAAAACCAATGCAGTGGGTGGTGCCTGTGGCTCAGTGAGTAGGGCACCAGCCCCATATACCAAGGGTGGCGGGTTCAAGCCCAGCCTTGGCCAAACTGCAACAAAAAATAGCCGGGTATTGTGGCGGGTGCCTATAGTCCCAGCTACTCAGGAGGCTGAAGCAAGAGAATTGCCTAGGAGTTGGAGATTGCTATGAGCTGTGTGACGCCACGGCACTCTACCGAGGGCAATAAAGTGAGACCCTGTCTCTACATAAAAAGAAAAACCAATGCAGTTAGCAGGCTGTGGCGCCATGGTGACTCTGCTCCGGAGAAAACGGGCTGGAAATTCACCTCCTCAAAGCAAAACACAAATGTGAACCCCACGGGGGCACTGAGACCTCAGCCAGTGTCCCCTGCACATGGTAGGAGCACCCTGGCCCCTTCATACACAGAGCATCTCTAAGAAAAGGCTGGTGCATCTCGCACCCAGGGCCTCCCACCTGCCTCCAAACAGGGCAGAGGCTACTGGGCAGATAAGCAAAACCCTTAGACCAAAGCCGAAAGTCTGCACAGTGCCACCTGTACCCCACACTCCAAGGTGACCTGGGGTCACTTACCCTGAACAAGTTCAGGGACTGGGACTGGGCCTACGCACATAAGAGAGCCACCTGCCAAGAGCCACTTAGAGCCATGTGCGCAAGAGCCATGTACGTACCTGAGAGCCGGACCACCTCTGCCTTCATCAAACCCTGGGCTTCCCCAAGCCGGCCGCCAGGGGCTTCTGGTGCCACATCCACAGGGGCTTCCTCACTCACAGATAGGGTGGTGAGTGTGCTGACCACCAGGACACCCAGGCCAATCCAGAGCACCACCTGGAGGGGCAGAAACCAGAGCAAAAGAGTCACACCTCCCCCAAACCCTGCCCAGAGCAGTGAGGACTGGCGGGAAGGGGCCCAGAGGCAGGAAGAGGGAAGAGTGGGCACCAGGCAGTCAGCCTCAGGGGAAGGACTAAAGCCTGATGCAGCAGCTGTGCAGGCAGCCAGAGCCAGGCAGGCAACGGTCAGCAGAAGCTATGGAAGTCACAGGGCCACTGAGGAGGGGCAGGCAGGCAGCGATCAGCAGGCAGCTGCGGGAATCACAGGGCCACTGGGAGGGATAGGCAAGAGGGACATGGAGGCAGAGGCCCAGCCCCTGTCCTGCTCTGGAAGAGGTTAGTCCCTAGACCACCCTAGCAAGAGGAGCCAGAACCACCAGGAGAGGCTGGGTGGAGGAAGTGGCCTCCTCCTCTCCCTGGCCGTGTCATGGCACCCATCAGGTCACCCAGTGAGTCACTTCGAGGCACGACAGATCTTCATGGAGCCTCTCCCTCTGGAGGCAGCCCCTCCTTATAGAGGCCCCACAGTGGATGTTAAATGCTGCCCTGGGTGACTCAGAAAGCAGGCGCCACACTGCAGAGCTCTCCCCTCCTAAGCCCGACCCCTCAAGTCCCCCCAGCGCCCACCTGCTGAGCTCACTCCCGCCTGCCTGCCCTGCTCTGCTGTGTCTGCCCTGGTCTAGCCAGGCTGCTCTCTCTGGGGAGCAGGACTCCTGGCTGGGCAGGTGGCCTTCCCATAGGGCCGGCAGGACCCTTGTCACCCCACCTCCACGTGGTCTCAGAGCCAGGATTCAAAATCCTTTCCTGAAAGGTATGTTGACTTTAAAAAAAAAAAAAAATCAGTCAAAAGAACAGGAGAGAGTTTCCTGGGACCAACACAACTAGAGTGGACAGCTCTTCACAGGAAAGAAGAATTGACAGCCTGAATCTGTGTGGTTACCAACTAGGAAACAAAACCACCTTGGGGAAAGAGACCCTATCTCTCACTGCCACCCCAGAGTCACGGAGCAGGCATGGCTCTAGGAAGCTGAGTGCTGCTGACAGTCCAGGCTCAGCCAGCTCTGGGAGGGGAGGTCCAGCACGGTGCTCCATGGACACGTGGGACCCTCGGGGTGCCTGCTCCGCTCCTCTGGCAGTAACCACAGCAGGTCAGAGTATCAGGTGACAGCAGGACAGCCACATGTGCATGTATATACAGAGCACCTGCAAGTTCTATAGGGCTCAGGGTCAGGGAACTGCCCCAGCAGTTCCCCTCCAAGGCAGTGGCTGTGCATCTTTAGCCCTGTCACACCATGAAGGACACATTCACAGAGCAGTGACAGTGTGTAACCACTGACTTCTGAAGAGAAAGAAACACTATGCCTGCTGAGGACCCAGGTCCTGCTGGGGAAGGTGAGGGAAAATCCAGCACAATGGTGCAGCATGGGACAGCGGGGCAGTGATGGCTAGGCACCGGATGGCAGGCAGGGACTGTGGAGTATGGGACAGCCCAGAGAGAAACATCAAGGAAGCCCAGGGTTCCCTGAGCCCTCCTGACCCATCATCCTAAGCCAAAGCCAGATTGAGCAGAGACCAGGCTCTGGCTGCCCGAGCAAAGGTTCAGCCAGGCCCACCCAGGCACCTGCTGTCGGGTCCTGGGAAGCCCTTCCCAGTGCAGGCCCACCTTGCAGGACAGCAAAGCCACCATGCCTGGGTGGATTCCCTTAAGCAGGTGCATCTGCAGGCGCCTGAGTGCACCTTGTGCTTCTCCAGCCCATGGCAGAAATGACCTTGCTAAGAAGCAACAACAAAAACATTATCTCCCTCCTTGGACTTCCTGAGACACCAACAAATAACAGGAAGACCCCGCTAAGAATACTCAGATGCGACCAAGAAGGCGCTTCTGCTTCGGTGCCCGGCAGGTGAGGAGGAAGAGAGTTCAGAACAAAGAGAACAGGCCAGGTGGGGAGGCAGGAGGGCTCAAGAGCCCCTCCAAGCCCTACATGAACATCTCTAAAACTCTGTGGTTGGTCATTTTATGTCATGTTATTTTCAACAGAGACCTTATTTAGCATTTCCAGGGAGACTAACAAAGTCATCCGTGACTGTGAATAGTTTATTTCAACCCTCAGCTTTCTCCGCTTTAAAAATAAAAATCACATGCAAAATAAAAAAACATTAAGTTTGTCAACACTAGGAGGTAGCCCAAAAAGGGCCCCAGCCTCACCTGCTCGGAAACTACACAAGTGCTCTCAGGAAAGGGCAAAAGGCCGGGCATGGTGGCTCACGTCTATAATCCCAGCACTCTGGGAGGCCGAGGCAGGTGGACTGCTTGAGCTTAGGAGTTTGAGAGCAGCCTGAGCAAGAGCGAGACCTTGTCTCTGAAAAATAGCCAGACGCCTATAGCCCCAGCTAATTGGGACGCTGAGGAAAAAGGATTGCTTAAGCCCAGGAGTTCAAGGTTGCTACAAGCTAGGCTGAGGCCATAGCACTCTCCCCAGGGCACAGAGTAAGAGTCTGTCTTAAAAAAAAAAAAAAAAAAAAAAAAAAATGGTACGGACCGAAAGCAGTTGACAAATAAAGGATGCTAAACCACAGAGCCCCAGTAGGAATCTGGGCAATAGGGCAGGATGAAATGTGGCAGAAAGAGCCCTCCAGGGCAGCTGAACCAGAAGACGCCTGGACAACCAACTTGCCTCAGAATCTAAGAAGGTCTTGAAATGTACTATGGCAAAACATAAACACAAGTCACAAAGTGGGGCCTGCACAGCAGCAGCAGATAGGACAAGCTGGGGAACACGCTCAGACCCAGACGAGTCTGGCAGAAAACAAGCCCAGCTCCAGCCACACCACATGCGTGCCCGCTGCTGCCTCCCACCTGTGGCACGAGTCCTTAGACAGAGCCTTCCTTGGGTTCACACTCCACAGCAGCATAGCAGCCTGGAGCACTGACAACAGTGACCCTGGACACACCCCACCTGGCTGCAAGTCTTTTCCCCCCACCTCTGTTTCCCAAGACCTCCACTCAGCCTTACCCACCTGCCCTAGGCCATGGGGCCTCTGTGCTGACTAGAGCCCTAGCAGAGCCCTAGCATGGCTGCCCAGTGGAGCCCCCATAACTGAGCAGACATCAGGGTTTATACCCTCAGCCGTTCCTCTGGGGGAATACCACGGGCCATGAAAACCCCAGGCAGGGAAGCCAGAGCTACCCAGCTTGAGGGGACTGTGGGGCCAAGGAAGTGGCACAGGTATCTGTGACAGTGCCGGGGGCCCGCCAGCTCCACACTCACCCAGCCACCGAGTCCCGGTCTGCAAGTCCATGCTACGGGTACGAATGTGCACCAGAGACTGGGGGAACTTGGCTTCAAAGGCAGCAGATGGCCCAGGTGGCCAAGCATTTGGAAGCAGCACAGATTACCACCTGCAGGTGAGGGGCCAGGGGTTCCCAGTTGCCTCTCTGTGCAGCGTTGGGGGGAGGGGGCTTGTGGAATGCAGGATGTATGTAGGGCCAGTGGTCACCAGTTCTCTCATCTCCTGAATACCAAAGCACATCCAGTTCTGCACTCTCACCGTCAGCCTGGATGGGCCTAGAACCCTGGGGAGCCCGTCTGGGGTGCAGCTGCATGGCTGGGGTGAAGCCTGCCCATCCCCAGCACCTGTTGAAACAGCTCCCTACAGGCAGAACTGCCTTTGAGGCAGGTGGAGAAACGGGATCTGTCATGCCAGACACCTGATCCCACAGCACCCCTGACCTCAGGGCACCCATGACTTTGACTTTAGCTGTGAGTCACCTTAACACAGCCACAGAGCCCACAGGAGGAGGCACACCAAGCCCAGGCCAGGAGAATCCTGGGGCTTCACTGAGGGACAGAGGCCATGCAGCAGCTGGAGCACTGCCCCAAGGAGTAACCGTGGCCTCGAGATCTTTAAGGCATCCCTGAGTCAAAACAAGGAAGAGCACCCAGGTGGGAAGAAAACTCATATCTCGCCTTATCTCAAGAGGACACACAAGGCAAGTTGTACACTTTAGTGACAGGACACACACTTAGGGTCAGCGTCCAAGAGTCCCACTTGCACTCACTCCAAGCCTCTGTGGACCTTGAGGCATACCTCTGACTATAGGCAGACGGCCCCACCAGAGCCCTCTGCGAGCCTCAGCACGTGTTCACCTATGTATGCCTTCCCAGAGAAACAGGATCTTCATACTGCTGCCCCTGGGTGCCTGGGATCTGCCTCTGCTGACCAGCCTTGGGTGTCCCCTATGCCCATCCTCCACTGCAAGAGGATTGCTTAAGCTCAGGAGTTTGAGACTAGCCTCAGCAAGAGTGAGATCTCATTTTTAATAAAAATAAAAAAACTAGGTGAGTGTTATAGCAGGCACCTGTAGTCCTAGCTACTCAGGAGGCTGAGGCAAAGGAGCGGTTGAGCCCAGGAGTTTGAGGCTCAAAAAAAAAAAGAAAAGAAAAGAAAAACAGAATATCCCAGAAAATTTATTCATAAGAGCAAAGAGGAGGGATTACAATAGAAATTTAGAGAGCAACCAGCCACAATACAGTGAGCACTATTACAAGCCATGGTGATTTAACAGCCCAGAAGGACAAACCAGCCAGCAAGTTAAAATGCAAGTGCCAGGGCAGGCCTGAAGAGGCACAAGAGTTTAATACGTGACAGCAGCAACACATCACAGCAGCAAGGGGTTATTTCATAAAGAGCATGTGGCAACTGCAGAGCCATCTAGGAAAAAACTCAGGACACTACTTTGTTTCTTACCCCAAAATAAAACAAAAATGGTGCAAAGATCTAAATCAAGAAAATGAGGTCATGGAAGTACTAGAAAAATGAGAAGGAATTTCCAAAAAGAATACTGGTATGGGGAAGGTCTTTTCAACTGTCACCTTTTTTTCCCCTTAAAAAAAAGCCAAACAAGCTGGGATTCGGCTGTAGGAAGCATGCTGGGCTGCAGCCACGGAGCTCCTAGAATGCACAGGTGAACTGTGGCCTCAGCTATGGGGGAGAGCGCTAATACCCAACTGGTGGTCCCACTCAATCACAAAAGCTGGATAAACATCAAGATCACCCACCACAGACACTACTGAAGAACCCCCACAGCTTGGACATGAAGGGCCAAGATTCCAGAGAGCAGAGGGAAGCACTCAGGCACAGAGGGCAAGTAGAGAGGGCCCTGAAGATTAGGGGCAAGGGCTCCTCAGCAGCGAGAGCTTGGAGAAGGGAAGGAAGCCTCAGAGAAGGTGCCCCGTGTTCCATGTGCACTTCTCCCCCAGGGCACGGGCCAGCTACAGAGAGAGGCTGGCAAGAGGATGAGCACTAAGCACTAAGCAGAGAGACTGGCCATCTCGGGTGACAGTGTCCAGTTGAGAACCAGAAGGGCTGTGCCCGAAGAGCCTTCCGCCTGTCCTCATGCAAGGGGTGCAAGCCCCACTGTCTCAAACCCGGCGTCTGAAGAGCACCAAACACACTGGAAGACAGGACCAAATGACAGCCACCAGGAAGCCACCAGGGGTCATAACACATCAATACTATGTGAAACAGTAAAGAATAGTAGCCCCAAAGACTAGAGGGGGGTAAGAGGAATTAACATATTATGGAAGTTTTGCTTTGTCTGGGAACTGGTAAAAAAAATTCTAATTTACAGTTGATTCCAATATGTCAAGGATTCCTATCAACTGCCAACTTCAACATTATACATACTACACATCAGGCCCGGTGTGGTCCTAGCACTCTGGGAAGCCAATGCGGGTGGATTGTCTGAGCTCAGGAGTTCAAGAACAGCCTGAGCAAAAAGTGAGACCCTGTCTCTACTAAAAATAGAAAAAACTGAGGCAAGAGGATCATTTGAGCCCAAGAGTTGGAGGTTGCTGTAAGCTATAATGCCATGGCACTCTACCCAGGGTGATAGCTTGAGACTCTGTCTCAAAAAAGAAAAAAAAAAAAAAAAAGATTACACATTACATACCACACACCATACCATATACACACCATATTATGCCACATATGTCTACATATTATATATTCTCTAATATTAGAAGATTAGAAACATACCAACAAGCTAAGACAGGACAAAAGAATGAATATTTTATTATTTATTAATTTTTATTTTTTTTTTAGAGACAGAGTCTTACTTTGTCACCCTCGGTAGAGTGCCGTGACATCACAGCTCACAGCAATCAGCTCTTAGGCTTAGGCGATGCTCTTGCCTCAGCCTCCCGAGTAGCTGGGACTACAGGCACCCACCACAATGCCTGGCTTTTTGTTGTTGTTGTTGTTGTTGTTGCAGTTTGGCTGGAGGCCAGGTTTGAACCCGCCACCCTCGATATATGGGGCCGGTGCCCTACTCACTGAGGCACAGGTGCCACTCCAAGAATGAATATTTCAAATGATTGATTTAAAAGGAGGCTCCCTAAGAAAAAAAGAAACAAAAATAACAGATGAGATGAACAAAAACTAAGGAGTAAGATGGAAGTATTTCCCCTAAATCAGTAATTACAGTTAAGTGTGAACTGTCTTAAATACTCCTCAATAAACTGGATAATAGGAAAACAAAAGTTGAGGTGGTGCCTGTGGCTCAAAGGAGCAGGGCGCTGGCCCCATAGGCCAGAGGTGGTGGGTTCAAACCCAGCCCCATCCAAAAACTGGAAAAAAAAAAAAAAAAAAAAAAGTCAACTATATGCTAGTACAAGAGAGGTACCTTTAATATAAGGGCACAGAGAGATCAGACCCAAGGCAGAGGCCTAAGTTATCTACAATACCAACTTTAAGGAGGAAAGTGTTTCCAGAGATAAAAAGGGACATTTCACAAGTTAAAAAGTCAATTAGACAAGAAAATATAATTGGCTTAAATCTGTGTGCTCCTAATAACATAGCTTCAAAATAAAAAGCAAAAAAATTATAGAACTTAAAGAAGAAATAAATCTGCAATTACAATAGGAGTTTTATACCTTTCTCAAAACTAATAAGCAAGATTAAAAAAATCAGTAAAATTTTGTCAAAATCTGAAAATAGCAGTTCATAAATTTTCCAACATATACAAACCACAGTGTCCAACAACTGCAGAAGGGCCATACCAGCCAACAGTCACTGAAACAGACGTTTGTATGGTAGGCTGTTTTTTAGACAAGGTCTTGCTCTTGCTCAGGCTAGTCTTGAAATCCTGAGCTCAAGCTATCCACCTGCCTTGGCCTCTCAGAGTGTTGGGATTACAGGCCTTAGGCCAATGTTTCTTTCTTTCTTTTTTTTTTTTTTTTTAGAGATAGAGTCTCACTTTATTGCCCTCGGTAGAGTGTCATAGCATCACAGCTCACAGCAACCTCCGGCTCTTGGCCTTAGGCGATTCTCTTGCCTCAGCCTCCTGAGTAGCTGGGACTACAAGCGTCTGCCACAACGCCCGACTATTTTTGTGTTACAGTTTGGCCCGGGCTGGGTTCGAACCCGTCACCCTCGGTATATGGGGCCATTTCCCTACCCACTGAGCCACAGGCACCGCCAGCCAATGTTTCTTAAACAGGACACACAAACCATGAAGGAAAAGAAACTGACAAACTAGACCAAACAAAAATGAAGAGCTTCTATTCCTCCAAAGACATCCCTAAGAAAGTGAAAAAGACAGCCTGAAGTGAGATAAAATACTTGCAGTCTATATTTCTGAAAAAGGACTTATATCCAGACTCTGTTAAAAACTCCCACAAATCAACAGGAGACAACCCAATATAGAAAAACAAACAAACAAATAAACAGGTAAGACATGAAAGGCACTCATGAGCAAAGACGGCCATCCACCCATTAGCTCTTGAGATGGACCAGCCAAGACCGCACATGAGGTGCCGCCCCACCCCCCGGTTCCCACTGGAGGGCTGGAATCTGAAAGGGGACTCGGATGCAAAGTCACCCACACTTTCACGTGCTGCTAGAGAACTGAAAAAGTCTGGCAGAACCTGCCAATGCCGAACCCCCCCCCCCCCCCCCACACACACACACAGGTCTCCTCTTTGGCATGCATCCCACAAAACCACGCACACCAAGTCAGAAATGAGCTGCTGCCCCCCAGGAGTGGGCAAACTGCAGCAGACTCATGAAACGTGACACCGCACAGCAGTGAGAATCAGTGGCGGTGCTGTGCAGTGACGTGGGTGAGCTCAGAGCTACGCACACCACCTGCGCTGCAGACTCCATTCACGCCCACTCGAAGACAGACAGAACCATTGCTGACTCACCAGAAGACAGACCAGAAGTAAACTTTAGGGTGGGGGACCTAAGGTGCCTGAAGGGAGCTCTGAGTGCTGGAATGTTCTGTCTGCACTGGACAGTGGCTCCGTGGCTCCATTTGCACAACTGTATCACACTGTATACAAAAATGACATGCTTCGGGATACTTGCATGTATATCATACTTCTGAAACATTCACCAATATACTTCGATATGAAAAAGCTAAACAACTTGGATGGTGCCAGCCCCATATACCAGAGGTAGTGGGTTCAAATTTGACCCCGGCCAAAAACTGCAAAAAAAAAAAAAAGAGAGAGAGAGAGAAAGCTAAACAACTCCGTAAGAGTCAGCAAAAACATAGGCAGTTCACCGAAAAGAAACATCATCCTAAACCCATGAGAACACATTCATGTTCACATCAAGGAAGCCTAAAGTCCCCCCTCACCCCCCCCACTGTGGGGATACGCTGATCCCAAGTGCTCAGGCTTCGGGCAGGGCTCCGTGTCCAAGCCTCCTGCCACACACAGACAGAGCCCGGTAACAGCAGAAGATTGGAGACAGGGCACGCTGCAACAGGGGCCATAGAACTTTCCTACAATTGAAACCACGGAGCCGCCAAAACTAACTGGGCAGCTCACACAGAAGATGTAGAGTGACCTGCAGGGACTGACACAAGGTGGAGGTGGCATGAAGCTGTGTCACCATTAAAGAGAAAAGCAGGAATGCCAGCAACCTCCTCTTTGGACACGCCTGGAGCTCAGGGGTGGGGCTCTGGGAAATCCCCAGTACGAGGATGGATGGCAGAGACTGTGCAGCCACCAGGTTGAACCCTAGGCATCCCAGACCCGCCTGATCAAGCACCCTTCCTGTGCTTCACATCTAAAACCATAAAATTCGTCAGCAAAACACACCGACCAGGCTTTCACTCACCTGCCCCCTTCGCCCACCCCGCACAGCACATACCTGGGGGGAGAGGGCACCCTTGTGCGTCCTCCTATGAATCAGAGCAGGGCAGATGAAGCAAATAAGGCTTCCCATGGTCGCGCCCGTGAGGCCCAGGACGGTCTCCACTAGGAGCAAAAAGGGACAGGAAGGGGTGAGCAGTGAAGGGCTCTGGCCAGAAGTGGAACTTGGGTGAGCGCCCAGCACGGTGACAAAAGCCACTGCACACAAGCTGGGTGCAGAGGCTCCCTCTGTGTCCACAGCCTTTGTGTGGCTGAGCACATAGCAGATGGCATAACCTGTGAGGGCTGCCCTGATGGGTTCATCTTCATCTTTAAAGAGGTTGGGCTCTCTGGAATTTCCTCCCTAAATCAGGCGGTGGCTCCGCACTGCAGGATCACATGCTGCCCCTCCTGCCTTTGGCTGGTGAGTGCCACGTGCAGAACCTGGGCCTGGGCCTGGGCTGTGCTGGTGGAGTATAGCCTTTCTGCCAGACTTGGGCCTTGGGACACTGCCCAGGGAGGGTGTGTGTGAGTTCTCCTCAGTATCTGCTGACAATAAAGCTCTGCCCACCTGCCGGGAGTCAGTGCATTTGGATAACTTAAACCTCACTCAGAGCCCTCAACTTTTCCCTTGGTAACATGGCAACAAAATCAGAAACCGAAAGAGTGGACGTAAGTCCTACATCCCCGCACTGGAGTCATCGCCTTCCTGGGTATCAGTGAGTGTGTGTTGTCCTGACACACTGCCCAATTTTATCCCCTGACTTATTCTTCAGGACAAAGAAAAAAATGACCTGGGAGTCTAGACTTTTTAGGAGGCCCAAAACTCTGGGTGTCTCAGCTGAATGCTGATGGCACCGGCCCTAAGTAGCAGCGGAAAAAGAGAAAGAGAAAAGGGATGGCTCCAGTCTCAGAAGCCACCCCCCACCTTACCATTGGGAATCAAGATGCCACCGACCATGGTTCCAAACACAACTGCGAGGGTGAGCGCTTTGAACCGAAGCGGAGGCATGTAACCGCCAGCTGCAAAGGTGCCATCTTTTTGCTGCATGAAAAAAAAAAAAAACAGTTCTGAAACAACTGGTTTCTTCTTCTACTCTTTCATAAGCAATGCCTCACAGGCTCTGCCCAGCACACCAGGGGCATCCCTGCACAGGGCTGGGAGGGTGCTCACCTGCCAAGCAACCATAACTGGCACAGTCACATCTGGCCAAGCAACTTTTTAATTTTTTTTTGAGACAGTCTCATTTTGTCTCCCTCGGTAGAGTGCTATGGCACCATAGCTCACAGCAACCTCAAACTCTTGGACTCAAGTGATTCTCTTGCCTCAGCCTCCTAAGTAGCTGGGACTACAGGTGCCTGCCACAACGCCTGGCCATTTTTAGACACAGGGTCTCACTCTGGCTCAGACTGGTCTTGAACCTGTAAGCTTAAGACAATGCACCTGCCTCGGCCTCCCAGAGTGCTAGGATTGCATGCGTGAGCCACTGCGCCCAGCCTTGGCTGGACAACTTTAATGAGAACCTGCCACTCACACCTAGAAAACGCTAGGGAGGCATGTGTGCTTTTCACCACAGTAGGGACCATGGATTTCACAACCTAGTTTTGAACCAGCCTAGTCTGAAGTCCCTGTTTCCCCTTCAGAGCAACAAGAGGGAGGTTTAGCACGTTCCCCAAAGCTCGGGGAGCAGGACACACTCCAGGGTGCCACCTGTGCCAACGACTCTGGGCCTCTCCTGGCCTTTGGATCTCAGGGTGCAGGCACACCTCACACACAGATGGCATGCTATCACCATCTCCAGCATGTGTGTTGGGGCAGTAAGCAACTTTGAAGTCCAAGAAGAAAAAAAGGGAGAAAGACATGCTGTGGCCCAGCCAGCCCAAACCAGTAGTGCCTATCTCACCCCCAGGAAGGATCAGCGCCACTGCTCTACCAGTGAGGATGTAGCAGGGACTGCCCCAGGTGACATGCAGAGGGACAGGGGCAGATGGTCTGAATCCACCTGCCCGAGGGCCCCAGTGTGGCCCAGCACACCCTACTGGGGCCAGACTGCCCATCTACCCCTGCCTGCCACTCGGCTGGCCCCACTGCATCTTTGACAGGGTACTGAGCATGTGCGCCTCTGTTTCCCGCCCTGTAGATAGAAGCATCCCTCTTCAAGTGATTCAATGCACAGTAGACTATGACGACTATCCCTGGGCTAGGTTGACAAGGGCGGAACCTTCCAGAACTGCTTGAAGAACTTGTCTTGGAGTTCCCAGCTCTCAGAACAGACGTCCACATAGGACAGACAGAGGAGTGAGAACCTGGACACAAGCTGGTGCGGAAGGCGTCAGGCCTACCCCAAAGATAGCCAGGCGCAGCCTGAGCCACAGTCCATTGAGAGACAGCCCCAGCAAAGGGAGAGGACGTGACATATGAGACGGCCACGAGAAACAACCCAAGAGGTCAAGCGTGAAGGACCAGAAACAGCCAGGCCCCAGCAAGGGGTGAGGCAAGGACAGGGATGCAGGACACCAGAGGTACCTGCACACACCACTAAGCCAGAGGCACAGAACAGGTGGGCTCTGGGCACCTATGTGGCAATGGCACGTACAGGCACAGAGGGAGAGAGGATACAGCTGCAGGAGGACTTTCTCATTTGATGTAACATTTCCTTTAATATCACTATTGATCC
Source organism: Loris lydekkerianus (assembly GCA_963574355.1). Classification (NCBI taxonomy): domain Eukaryota; kingdom Metazoa; phylum Chordata; class Mammalia; order Primates; family Lorisidae; genus Loris; species Loris lydekkerianus. The sequence continues at coordinate 24,135 of CAUYPK010120798.1, forward strand.
TTTTTTTTCTTTTGAGACAGAGTCTCACGTTCTTGCCCATGGTAGAGTGCTGTAGCATCATAGCTCACAGCAATCTCAAACTCTTGGGCTCAAAATGATCCTCTTGCCTCACCCTCCCAAGTAGGTGGGACTATAGGCTCCTACCACAAGGCCAGGCCAGTTTTTCTAGTTTTAGAAATGGGGTCTCACTGTTGCTCAGGCTGGTCTCAAACTTGAACTCAAGCGATCCACCCGCCTCAGCCTCCCAGAGTGCTGTGATTATAGGCATGAGCCACTGCTCCCACCCCTATTGATTCTTTGATTTAAAAAAGATCGCCAGGCACAGTGGCTCATGCCTATAATCATAGCACTCTGGAAGGCCAAGGCAGGTAGATTGCTTGCACTCAGGAGTTTGAGACCAACCTGAGCAAAGGTGAGACCCCATCTATAAAACTAGAAAAACTAGCCTAGCATTGTGGTAGGTGCCTCTAGTCTCAGCTACTTGGGAGGCTGAGGCAGGAGGATCGTTCAAGCTCAAGAGTTTGAGGTTACTGTGAGCTATGACACCATGGTACTCACAGGTGACAAAGTGAGACTGTCTAAAAAATAAATAAATAAGATAGAAATGCCCTTATGTACAGAAACAGGAGCTTGCTTTATTTATTTATTTATTTATTTATTTATTTATTTATTTATTTTGAGACAGAGTCTCAAGCAATTCTCTTGCCTCAGCCTCCTGGGACTACAGGTGCCCACCACAACACCCGGCTATTTTGTTGTTGTCATTGTTGTTTTAGTGGCCCAATTTGAACCCACCATCCTCAGTGTATGTGGCCAGCACCCTACCTACTGAACTATGGGTGCCACCAAGAGCTCTGTTTAAATATGAGATCTGTTGTCTGCCTCACATAGTGAGCACAGTACTTCACAACCTAGGGCAGAGACCAGCCGGGGAGCCTCTGGAGGACTCCATAGCCAAATGAGTGTACTGTGACTTTGCACTTGGGCACAAAGCCCTAAATCCTGCCTCTCTCAACACCCAGCTGCCTGAATGCTAACAGGGGGCAGACCAGAGCACGAGTTCGGGAGAGAGGGCACCAAGGCTTTGGGGCTTGGCCTCTGCTGAGAAACTGGAGGCATCATGCCAGTGGCGTCTACAGGGGCAAAAAAGAGCTGCTGCGATGTGGAGGTCACATGCCCAGCCTTGTGGACAGCAAGCCCTGGGCCAGGGTTCTCCAGGCCCCCTACAGTCTGCTCATTCTCCCTGGATTCTCTGGTACCATGAAACCCCCTTAGCCTGGACAGTTCCAGAGGGACCTGCACTCCTAGCCACCAGGCTCAAGGTTCTCAGACTGTAGAAAAGAAGATGGCCATCTTTTGAGGCTCCTGAGGCAGTGAATGTACCACCTGAGAGGCAGGGAGAAGCCTAGACTGGGCAGAGCTCCCCAGCGCCCCAGGCAGGAGCTCAATCTTCTCTGGCAGGGACAGTGCCAGAGCACCGTCCCAGCATCACAGAAAGGACCAGGATAGCGTTTTGGTTTCAACCCCTATATTTAAAAATTTTTTATAAAGGACTAAGCAGCTACCTTGCCTACATACATACGTTACCATGTATAAAACTCAGCCTCTCTTTATTTTTTTATTTTTTTTTAAGATGGGGTCTCAGTATGTTGCCCAGACTGCCCTGGAACTCCTGGGCTCATGAGATGAAGTAGTTGGGACTAGAGGCACACACCACCTTGCCTGTCATGAAGGAGCTTCTCCGTGGCTCAAGATCTTATGCTACATTATTAAAATCTTCAGTTACACAAAAGCAAAGAGATTCATACAGGGATCCATCCCCTGGCCTCCCCCGTGCCTATCCTCCCATGATCAGTCTGGTTCCCCCATGTTCCCACACTTCCGCCCTCCCTGGGACTACTCTGGGGCAGATCCCCAGTCTCTTGCTACCCCCCTGACTTGAGAGGACAGCAGTGTAGCTGGGGAGGCCCAGGAGGCAAGCTGAACCCCTGAGGACATGGGGCCTGGCAGAGTTGCCTGCATGCCCTGTGTGCTCTGGGACGTCCACCAAAGTGGGTTGTAAAATCCCTATTGAAAGTCATCATTTGTATTGAAGCTTTCTTTTCCTTTTAACTAGGAAAACCTCCACCTACTATAGCCCAGAAAAATACAGAGCAGAAGCCAATAGAAGATAATGCCATCAATAGCAGGAAAAGGCCATGAGACTCACCTGCTGCTCGAAAAGCAGTGTGTTCAGGGCCTGTCTGCAGGGCAGGATCATCATAGGGAAGCCCACGGCCACTGACATCGTGAAGCCCACACGGATCATCTCTGTTACCAGGTTGGAGGGGAAGTGCATCAGCACATTGCCCGCGGTGGCATCAGTGAAGCTGACGTAACCAAAAAACCCCACCTATCGGAGGATGAGACACAGCCATGTAGTGGACAGAGGTTCTGATCTGGGCAGTCTCAGGAGTGTCTCTGAGCCCTGGACCCTCTGTCTGAGTCAGCCTCTGGAGACCAACAGTGCTCTGACAATCACAGAGCCCAACCCCAGAGGCAAGCAGCCTCACAGAGCCGCCTGCGCAGAAGGGAAGCCCAGCCTGTCCCATAAGCCCTGCAGAGGGACTAATCCTGATCTGCTTCCAAAATCGAGCAGGGGCCAGGCACTCTGAGAGGCTTGGGAGGGAGGATGGTGTGAGCCCAAGAGTTAGAGGCTGCAGTGAGCTGTGATGACACCACTGCACTCCAACCTACGTGACAGAGTAGGAATGTGTTGCCAAAAAAATAAAAATAAAATATCCACTGGGGACATAGGGTGAACTGTGGTTTTTTGTGGAGTAAGACACAGGTATTAGAGAACTCCAGGGACCCGGCGTGGGGCCAGGGGCTATAATCCTAGAACATTTATAGTTTTATTCAAAGGCAACAAATAGGAACATCAAGAAGACCAGAAGAAAGTCTACCAAACGCAGGTGTGGGTGGGCTGAGGGTGTCATCCTCTCTGCCAGTCTGACTTTCCCAGGTCTCCGCAGGGTTCACAGTGAATTAACAAAAGGCCGCTCAGTTAAAGCTGGGCACAGCCCTGCTGCTGAGGTTCCTGGGCCCTCGGCTCTAACTCTAACCCTAACCCACTCAGCAGAGGTAGTAAGGATGTGCCTGGGTCTGCAGGAAGCTGGAGGGAGGCAGCGTCCCAGCACCTGGTGCTGATGTGAAACAGGAGCTCCAGGGTGCAAGGGGCCCTACCATGACGTAAAATGTGGTGACCACGTTGAGGGAGGAGGCAAATATGGAACTCATGGTTTTCACTGATGGCTCGTCCAGGCTGTCATAGGTGGGCAGGACCTGGCTGTATAAAAAGAAGCAATTTCACTGAGGATCAGGCAGGAGAATTGCTTCAGCCTAGGAGTTTGAAACCAGCCTGGTCAACATAGTGAGACACCACCACCACCCCTTTTTTTTTTGAGACAGAGTCTCACTTCATTGTCCTTGGTAGAGTGCCATGGCATCATACAGCTCACAGCAACCTCCAACTCCTGGGCCTAGGCAATTTTCTTGCCTCAGCCTCCTAAGTAGCTAGGACTATAGGCGCCCGCCACAATGCCCGGCTATTTTTTGGTTGTAGTTGTCATTGTTGTTTGACAGGCCCAGGCTGGATTCAAACCCACCAACTCTGGTGTATGTGGCTGGTGCCTTAAGTCACTTGAGCTACAGGTGCCGAGCCAGTGAGACCCCATTTTTAACAATTTTTTTTTTTTTCTTGAGACAGAGTCTCACTATGTCGTCCTCAATAGAGTGCTGTCGAGTCACAGCACACAGCAACCTCAAACTCTTAGGCTTAAGCAATTCTCTTGCCTCAGATTCCCCACAGGCTGGGACTACAGGTGCCCGCCACAACACCCAGCTATTTTCTAGAGACAGGGTCTCACTCTTGCTCAGGCTGGTCTCCAACTCATGAGCTCAGGCAATCCACCCACCTTGACCCCCCAAGTGCTGGAATTAAAGGCATAAGCCACTGTGCCTGGTCCACAAAACTTCTTTAAAAAAATTACCCAGGCACCATGCCAGGCACCTGTAGCCCCAGCTATATCAAGGGTGGGGTGGGAGGAGCCTTGAGCCAGAGAGTTTGAGGCTGCATGTGATCTGTGATTATACCACTGCACTCCAGGTTGGTGACAGACCGAGACCCTGTCTCTAAAACAAAACAAAACAAACACACACACACAAAAAAAAACAAGCAATGTCACAAAGCAGATTCCAGAGAGACATGACTGCCTGGCCTGGATCCTACAGCCCCACTGAGAAGCCTTGACACTTCCTTCACACAGAGGGAGGCTGAGATCTCGTGACACCAAGGACCCACACACTGTGGCAAGCCCCATTCAGAATACCCCAGAACATGCTCCACACGAAGGTCTCTGAGGACCCCAGACTAAAGCCAGCTACTCCCTGGGAGCAGCGCTGGGAATTAAAGCAGCAAATGTTTAAGGGGAAGCAGGAAGCCTGCTTGGAGCACCAATGTCATTAAACAAACACACCCTGGTGGAGCGGCCAGCCCACCTCAGAGCCCCAGCATAGGCGCAATCAGCAGGGCAGACAAGGAGACGGCCCAGGGCATGCTTCCCAACACACAGCCTCTTACTCCTGTGACAAGAGAATTGGCATCTGTCCCACGGCCTGGTGCCAGGAGTGTGGTGCTGCTGGAGGTGGGAGGGACCAAGTCACTGGCCAGGCAGGTATGTAATAGCCCCACACAGGCTTTCCTGAGAACACAGGGCAGCAGGCCAGTCCAAGGGAGGGAGGGAGGCAGGCAGGAGCCTGAGCACCAGAGGGAAAGGTGAACCCAACCAGAAGGGAGAGGGGTGGGGGGCCATGGGAGGGCTCTGGGTAGGAGAGGAGGGAGCTGGATGGGGGAAGTTCAAGCCAGGACAGACTGAATGCCTTCTGCCCAGGGCTAGATGAGGACTCAGGGCACAGGGGCCACTCCTGCTGAGTCCTGGGCAGCTGTGGTCATTCTAGGTGGGGGATCAAAGTCACAAAGGTAACTGGACTGGTGGGGGTGGAGGTGTCACTGTACACAAAATCAGTGCAACCAAATCCTAAAACTGCCTTTATTTTTTATTATATTTATTTATTTGGGGGGGACAGACTCTCACTGTCATCCTGGACAGAGTGCCCTGGGCTCAAGTGATTCTCCTGCCTCAACCTCCCGAGTAGCTGGGACTACAGGCGCCCACCACAATGCTTGGCTAGTTTTTCTATTTTTAATAGTGATGGGGTCTCACTCTTGCTCTAAGTTCAAGGGATCCTCCCTCCCAGAGTACTGGGATGACAGGGTGAGCCACCACACCCAGCACTGAAACCACCTTCAAAGATGCAGGGTACTCAGACCATATTAAAAGGCAAACACAAATAAACAAAAAAATAAATAAATAAATAAAATAAAGGCAAACAGACAGGGACAGGCAGGAAGACCTGGCCAGTGGGCACAGGGTCCCTAATCTCCCTGGGGTGTGGCAGACTGCCCGGCAGGCCGTTCTCAACATGAAGGGCTCCCAGCTGCTGCTGGTCCAGGGACCATGCAGGACAGCTGCCTTCCTCTGGGCTAGTGGGAACAGCCCAAGGGAGATGGCAGAAAACTGGGAGGAGACGCCCATCGCTGTGGGAGGACACGTCATGTGACCCTTCTTGGTGCTGAGCAGTCCTCTGGCTGGAGCTGAGTCCACACCAGGAAGTCCCAGTCTGGGGGCCAAGTCCCAACATACTCCATGAGGGGGCTGCCAAGGAAACCGTAGTCACTACAGGGCAGGGGTTGCTCTTAGCACGCAGGCTGTTCCCCAGCCCTCACCTCCAATCCCAGGGACCTTTGGGTGGCCCCTTGGAGAGAAGCCAGGTGGGAGCCATAGCCTCCACAGCAGCTTCTTGTATTATTGAGCCCTTGGCACCCGCAAGGTGTTCCCAGAGTACCCACCTTTGAAGGCAGCTGCCAGGACTCAGGGTCCATCGGGGTTGAATGGCGCTTTCCATGTGCAGCTGCCTTAAGATGTACCCCCCACGCAGATAGGACAGGCCCAGGTCCAGCTGGACCCGCCCTCCCAGGTCTCCTGCACTTGGCACCACCTCAGCTACCCCTCCAGGCCCAGGATGCCAGCTTTACCCAGCCCAAACTCATTCACCATCAGACAGACGAGCAAGGACCAGACTGTAGAGGCTCAGGGGGGACGGCCATGCCCACAGCCAAACCAATCACTCCAGTGGGGCCCAGCCTGTCACCCCAGCAAGGACAGAGCTCTAGTGCAGGGACGAGGTGGGAGAGAAGAGCTGTCTGGGCAGGTCAGCATGCCAGCCAGCATGGGGGTTGTCACAGTAGCAGAAGGAAGCCTGACCTGGCAGGCTGAGCCCCCTAGCACCTGTAACCTGACCTAAGAAATAAATCCAACAGAGGTGCCCCAGCTGCTTCTCAGCTTCTCAGGAGAGCCTGACTGTGGATTCATATTTACAAAACCAAATAGAGACAAAAAGGACAATTGGTAAGTAGGCACACAGTGAAAGAATGTAACTCTGTCTCAGGTTATAAAGGGGACATTAACCAGCAAGCCTGGAGCACATTAGCTGGAAACCAGGCTGCCAACAGACAGTGAGTGGGAAACAATAATTTGGATCTCCCAGGTGGGTGTAAACACAGAGGCACAAATTTTATCTGTCACATTAGTTTATGACTAGCACCGCACATGCCCACTGACACTGCAGGGGGTGTGATGGGCTTTCCCCACCCACTTGGATTTGCGCCTATCTTTTCTTTGGCTACTGGGCCTGAATCACTAGCTCCTGCGGTTCTGATGGGGAAGGTGATCCCACTGGGACTGTGGAACAGCCCGATCAGTGGCTGCAGAGCCGCCATGCCGGAGAGACGATGGGGTGGGCTCACGCACACAGGTCTGAAATGATATTTGTGCAATTTCCTTTTTTTTTTTTTTTTTTAAATTTTATATATTTTTTAAAGAGAGTCTCACTTTATCACCCTCAGTAGAGTACCGTGGCATCACAGCTCACAGCAACCTCCAACTCCTGGGCTTAGGCAATTCTCTTGCCTCAGCCTCCCGAGTAGCTGGGACTACAGGCACACAACAGCGCCATAATGCCCACCTATTTCTTTGTTGCAGTTTGGCCAGGGCTGGGTTTGAACCTGCCACCCTCAATATATGGGGCTGGCACTCTACCCACTGAGCCTCAGGCACCGCCCGCAATTTCCTTTTAAATATTCTCAGAGAATAGCTCAATTCTGGCACCAGGCTCAGGACTCCATGCAGTCAGATGGTCGGGGCTGCTGCTGCACCCACAGCCAGCTCCACTATGGAAATTTGGCAAATTGGAGACTCGCACCAGCTAGTCCCAGCAACCTGTCTCAGGAGTAGTCAGCTCATCTCCCAAATAAAATGTAACCATCTCTCCCCCCAGGTGAAGGGGGAGGCCATAGCTGAACACAATGGTATTGTGCAGCAGTTGGGGACAAGCACCGGAGAGCAGAGCAGCAGGGGCCGTCTCCCAACACACCCTGCACCCTCTCCACCAGGCAGAAGCACTCACGACTGGCAGGCAAAGGACATGCCGAAGATGGGGACACAGCGGAAGACGCCCTCCCAGCGCACATAGCTGACCCGCTGCAGCCACTGCCCACCGAAGAGGCCGTGCTTGAGGGAAGACAGCAGAATCTGCAGTGAGACAGGGAGGGCACAGGGTCAGGTCGGGGGCAGGGCAGGGAGGGCGTGAGGAGGGGTGTGGCTCCCCCACATCCCGGCTTGCTCACCCCCGTGAGGGCAGAAGCACCCCAGCTAAGGGACTGGGGGACCCCATACTTTCCCGGGCTCCAGACTCCTGCCAGGGGCTACTAGGGACAGCTACCGGGTCTCCTGTACATGTGATCACATTCCAGAGGATGGTTCCCCAGTGTGGGTGGGTCCTCTATGGTGCCAGACACAGACACTGTTTAAAAAACCAAATGGGCCCAGCACAGAGCCTCAGGCCTATGGTCTCAGCAGTTTGGGAGGCTGAGATGGGTGGATTCCTTGAGCCCAGGAGTGGGAAGCTGCAGTGAGCTATGGACACACCACTGCAGCTCAGCCCAGGCAGAATGGGACCTGCCTCTGAAAAAAATGACCACCCCACTGAGGATTCAACCACCTGGATAGGTAGGAGGGAAGTATCACTGGATGGGCCCTTACTGGGAGCTGAGGAAACCTGGAGAACAGGGTAAGCCAGCAGACAGGATACTCAGGCCCAACTCCCTCAGGAAGGTCATTTCTGCCCCACCAGGGAATAGCAGGCCCTGGGGCCCAGGTCCTAGGAGGCTTCCGTGGCAGAGGAAGGCTCTGAGAGGTTGCCAAGCCCCATCAGCCAATGCCACACGTCACCCTGTCGATCTTGCTATCTCGCTCAGCCTGCTGCCACGTGACAGATAATTGCATCGTGACTCTTGGTCACTCTCACAGAAAATGTCTCTCCATAAAACAGGGACACTCCACGCTGCCCACTCCCAGAGCCTCAGAGCCATCTCCCACCCACACCTCTGCCTCCACCTGACAGTGCTGGGTCCTGGAGACGAGTGGTGCTCCCAGCAGTCCCCAGGCTGTGGGCCCAGCTCCCATATGCCCCAGCACAGCGACACTAGACTTGGCAGGACCAGCCCTCCAGACTCACCACAAACATGAACACAGTGTAGAAAATAAGGGCCATGGCGCTGAAGGACTGGATGGAGGCCATCATGTTCCTCTGCAGGCTGAGGGGCAGCACAGCACACAGGGACACGGCAAAGAGCAGGAACACACGGAAGGTGCCAGTCACCTGCAGGGAAGCCGGCAGGATTCCCTAGGCCGCAGCACTGAGCTCCCTCTCCAGCTGGGGCTCATCCCCACGGCCAGGGGACAGGGAGCACCCTGAGGCCCAAGAGCACAGATGTGACAAGGCCCAGGCCAGGCTCCCACAGCCACTGTGCTGAGTGACCCCTCAGTGCACCATCTGTGGGCCCTGAAGGGTCTAGTCCAGCCCTGAGCAAGACCAGCTGGAGGAGAGGGACAATGCTCACTCTGGACCCAGGAAGGGGCATAGTGGGGACCCAGGAAGGGGTACAGTGAGAGCCAGTGTGCTCTGTGCTACCAGGAACAACCCCAGCCCAGCACCAATGGGGGCCACAGGAACCCAAGTGCCCACTGCAGGGTACCTCTCTGTCCCGTGTAAACTCAGAGCTGATCCTGCTTCAAGGACGGGAGTCTTGAAATTGTAGTCCAGAAAATTAATGAAATACCCCACACTAGAGTTTACTCCAGCATAACACACTAAGGTCCGGAACACTCAAGCGGGTCCCTGTAGCTCATGCCTAGAGCCCCCTGCCCAGGCAGAAGGCAGCTAGAGCCCTGCCAAGACCTTCAAAACGGCCCTCACGCTCTCTGCACAGTCCCAGATGCCTACTATTTCTCCCAAAGCCACATGTCTTGGCCTGACACGTCCACACCAACCGGGCCGGGCACAGTGCCTCAAATGGGCCAGGCACAGTGGAAGTGGACTTGACACTGTCAGGTGGAGGTAGAGGGTGTAGGTGGGAGGTGGCTCAGGAAACAGGCCAGAGCCCTGTTCTCATGGGGGTTGTGTGAGACTCATGGCTGGCAGTGGTTGCCAGCACTGCCTCCTCCAGCACCCTCAGAATCCAAAGTGGAGATACTACACAGGGGGCACAGGCCAGTGGGTACAGGAAAGGTGTGTCTTGTGTGCAAGAGGGACCCAGAGCTCTATAGAGTTCACAGCACAACATGGAACCATGCAGAGTCAAACAGGAAGATACGGCAACATACAGACTGAGGCCATGCTCACAGGAATTTCTAAGATTCTCTGATAACGTACAAATCTAGCCATTTCTCACAAAGACCACACCCACCCACCCCAAGAATCTTAGAATTGAAGGGCCTTTCTGTGCTGCATGCACCCCATCCTGGGAGCCCATTCGTAGAGCTACCCCAGCCACAGCGTGCCCCTCAGCTAGCCCTGCCCCAGCTCTGCTTCCAGGTGGGGAGGAAAGGTGTGCCGGGCCAGGTCACAGGAGGGCCCTCAGTGGCAGGAGCAGCAGGCTGGCTGAGAAGAGCCCTGGCCTACCTGGGTTTTAGGCTGCCCTAAGCTTTGCAGGGTGTCAGACCCACACGGCTGAGTACCCACTACTCTTACTCCCTCTCCCAGGCACTCCCTCAGGGGCTCCTCTGTGCTCCAGCCCACAGAACCAGAGCTGACCACAGGCACAATAGAAGCCTCTCCTGACCAAACGGTGTTGGTCTTGGTTGGGGCTCCCGGGGATGTCACTCCAGCTACCAAAGAAGCTACTTACAGCAGCTGGTTATAACAGAACTTCTGAAAATGTCCTTACCTGAACCCCAAACAGCCGAGCAAAGAAGTTGGACCCCAAGTCACCGATGACAACATAGAAGGCAGTACACGTCCCCAGCATCAGCCCGATCATACTATGAAGCAAGTCACAGGCATGAGGTGGTTAATCCAGAGAGCCACTGTCCTCCCAGAAATCTGACAGGGCTCAGCTACTGGGAGCGCTGAGTACCAAGCCCAACTGCAGACCACCAAGACACATGGCCACCCCAGGCTGGGCTGGGGGACGATGGTCAGCAGCTGACCAGGCGGGGTAGGTTCTGTGGAGTTTACTATTTTACTTGAGGTGAATATTGAATAACATTGGAATTTTCTTACAGGGTACTAGATTTCCACTACACTGTAGGCTCTCAGGTGTTACAAAAACACTCTAATGTTAGATGAGTTAAAAGAACAGTCAGTTGCTTTCAAAAAAGGTTGTTCTTTTGAGTCGACAATTCCCTAACTTAGAAGTCTAAATATGCAATTTCCCGGCAATTTTTTCATGTCAAAAATCTTACTCCAGGCTCGGCACCCGTAGCACAGTGGTTACAGTGCCGGCTATATACACTGAAGCTGGCAGGTTTGAACCTGGCCCAGGCCTACTAAACAATGACAACTGCAACAACAAAAAAGTAGCCGGGCATTGTGGAAGGCACCTATAGTCCCAGCTACTTGGAAGGCTGAGGCAAGAGAATTGTTTAAGCCCAAGAATTTGAGGTTGCTGTGAGCTGTGATGCCACAGCACTTGACCAAGGATGACATAATGAGACTCTGTCTCAAAAAAAATCTTACTCCAAAGAATGGAAACTACAAAATTTTCAATTTAATGCCACCTGTACGCAGCAGCGTTTGTGGTGGGCACACTGTGTGAGGACCAGCACCGAGACTTGAACTGAGGTAGCGTGGTTGCAAGTTGTCGTAGTAAGACTTAGGGAAGGCTTACAATCTTGCCCGTAGCCACCATAAGGGTCCAGCAAACTGGACTGTCTGCTACTCAAGAAGTGACCCTTCAGAAGCACATCGTAAGGTGCAAGGTCATCCCCTGTGCAGCTGTTCACTCCAAATAACCCCCAGGTGCCCTGGCTGCAGGTGAGGGACATGGGGAGCAGAGTGGCGCCTACCTGGTCTCCACCAGCATCTTCCCTGCTTTCCCATAGGCATGGAACGCTGGTGGAGAGAGAGAGAGGGACAGTCAGTCTGTCAGTGTCGAGGCCTGGGAGTGGCTGGGCCAGGCTGCAGAGGCCCGTTTCACAGACCACATCAGCCTGGTACATCCCAGGTGTAGAGGTATTTTTAAATTCTGGCCCCCATGATTTAGGGGGATATACCATCCATAACCAAACCACATAAAACAAGAGCAAAACAAGGGAAAGACACAAAGCAGGTTGTTATTTCACTTAAAATATATTTTTTTAGTGGAGAGCAAAATTGTCTTCACAAAGCAGCAGCTGCCCCCACCCAGCAGCCTGAGCCCCAGGTGCCCAGAGGGTTGGGTCCAGGCCAGAATCCCAATCTCCACCACCTGTACCAAGGGGCTCTGTGGGACGCCTTCACACTCCCTGTCTGTTGCAATTTACAAAAGTAAAGTTAGAGTACCCTTTCAAGTGTAGCTCTTTGGGAAGGGCAGAGAGGAGAGCTCTGGCTCCCCATTGCCCAGGGTAGACAGTCGGGGAGCCTGGCTGATGGAGCAGAGACATCCCAGGACATAGCGCTTCCTACCAAGGGAAGGGCTTGTTGATCTAGACAATAGAACTATTTACAGAACTATTTTTTTTTTTTTTAGCCAGGACTGGGTTTGAAACCGCCACCTCCAGCATATGGGGCCCACGCCTTACTCCTTTGAGTCACAGGCACCGCCCAACAGAACTATTTTTAATATTTCTACTGATGAGAACTTAAACTCAGCAAGACCCCTCCTAGGACCTTAATTGTGACCTGGTAACCCCAGCGCCTGCTCCACAGCCCAGCCAGGGCACAGGGACATCCTGATGTTCAAGGAGCAGCGGGGGGACAGCTGCAGCCCACCAGCAGGACAGCTTTCTGCACTACTTCCCCTCACACAGGGGCAAGAGGTCTCCCCCAAGTTACGGAAAGCAGGAAACACACAGGCAAGTGGGATACCAGGAGTCCACAACTACTCCCTGGGATTTTCAAGTTCCTTAGGAAGAGCCACATCCTGCTGGCCCTGGGAGCAGCAAAGAGTCTGCCTCCAGGGGCCCCTCCAGCCTCCCAAGATCCTCTGCTGCTGCTGGTCAAGGATCCTGGCACCCTCAAGTTCACCTAATAAGCCAAAACCCTTGCCAGATCCAGGAATGCTGATCAATGTCTACACTGGGATTTTCAGAGTGCTCATGAGCAGCCGCCACCCAAGGCTGCTGGCCCCAGAGGACCCGCTCTCAGTGACAGCACCCACAGACAGCGCGAACCCCGGGCCCCACACATGGTGGTACTCTAGCCATAACTGTCCCTTTTTGTTCTCCCAAAAGAGGCCAGAATCTACAGCATATCCCAAACACAAGTGCACCCCACCCAGAAAGATTCTGGAACACACCTACATCCTGGACACAGGAAGATGGAAGCTGGGGAGGAAGTCAAGAGGCCTGGGTAGAAAGCAGCACGTCCTTCTGGTCCCAGGACAGCTGCCCATGACACAATGTGGCCCCTGTCCTCTCTGCCTGGGCCAACCTCACATCCACCATCCCTTAGCAGAGCCTCCTCCAGCACCCATCCACCAGGTCCTGCCTGCTCTACACAGGGAGAGGGAGGAGGGGGCCAGAGCTTCCTGAACATGAATCCTGGGGCTCAGGACACAACACTCAGCAGGGCAGGGTCAGGTTTAGAACAGTTTCACGTGGGGCCAGGCCAGATAAGGAGGCTGAACACATGACACAGGTGCCCATCATCTGAAAATGGGAGCCGGACACCATGGAGACTGTAATTCTCAAAAGGCCAGAGTTGCCTCTCCCAGCACTGCAGGAGCAAGGGTGGTGAAGTGGTAAGCAATCCCATTCACAAGCCACCTGAGAAGTAGCCGCAAAGGGAAGCACGTGTCTTGGCAGTGGCAGATGTCATTAGGAAAAAGCCACCAAGCCATTCTGTGGGGCACCCCTGTCAACAGGCTCCCCACTGGAGAGAGTCCTGCCACTCTGAGAATCTCCCACAACATCCATGTGGTCTCTAGGTGCAGACAAGGGACATCTGCCCATCTCCTCGCCCCCACAGCGGCCAATGGCCACAGACCCAGCAGATGAGGGGCCTTCAAGCACCCTGCAGCTGCAGACCAGGAGAGGCCTGCCCAAGCACTGGCCTCTGGGTCTCTGACACGCACGTTTCACTGTGTGCTGATCCAGGCCACCTCACTGGGGTTTGGCTTAGCTGGCCAGTCTCACAGCCTCAACTGCCAATAATCAAAGACTCTAATGGCCTCACCAGGAAAGGACTTGGGAGGGAAGCTTCCCTTTGGTTCAGAGGCAGAAACAAACACTGGACTTTTGGTGGTAATGCAAAGTGGACAGGGAAACAGGGAGCCCACGCAGCTCACGTAGGTGGGACTGTGAAACTGCACCGCCTTTCCTCTTGCCCCAGGCTCCTCATTCTGCTGATAGCTGAAGGCCAAGCCGGCCCTCCAGTGTCCCAGCCACATGCTGGCTGGAGACAGAAGCTTTCATCAGGAGGCCAGGACTTTTCTCCAAAACACACAGGGCCAACTCCTGAGAACACATGTTTTGGTATTTCAACACCCAGGGGTGTTCACCCCTGGAAGGGAATGCAACACCAACAGTCATAGAGCCTAGAATGAGGCAGAGAGGAGACTCACAGGAAAGCAAGGACAGTGTCCCTGAGGCAGTCCAGAAAACATTCCAAACTGAAGGAAGAGGAAAGGACATCCTTCTCTCCTGGCTAAACTTCTGTTAAAGGAAGAAGGAACTAAAGGAAATACAATCGCAGCCAACAGTATCAGGAAAAAGACAAAAACCCAGGGGAGATGCTTACTTGGCCCCAGCTACAGCCTGGACCTCGCTCGCTTCCTCCTGGAATTCCTACTGGGAAAGTCCAGCGAGATTCTCCCCCAAAGGGGGGATGTTGGGGTGCCACAGAGGGCAACCATGAGCATGGCTGTCTCAGCCTGGAATGAGAAGGGGGACACTGCTCCAATCTGCCTGCAACGGAGACTGGGGGCGGGGGTGGCTTCTGCAACTAACACCTTTTTGTGCCACTTCAATTTTGCTGGAGTGACACATCACATTAAATCTTTTAAAAATCACATTAACATTTTAAAACAAGAATAAAACTTGCTGTCCAAGAAACTCTTTAAGAATAAAGCAGAATGGGCAGCACCTGTGGCTCAAAGGAGTAAGGCGCCGGCCCCATATTCTGGAGGTGGCGGGTTCAAGTCCAGCCCAGGCCAAAAAAACTGCAAAAAAAAAAAAAAAAAAAAAAAAAAAGAAGACGACAAAACCCGACAAAAAAAAACGGACCGGCG
>CAUYPK010120801.1:0-15244 GCA_963574355.1 Loris lydekkerianus
AGCAAGCAAACAGCCCTCAGAATGGGAGAAGGTATTTTCAGATTATGTCTCCGACAAGGGTTTAATAACCAGAATCCACAGAGAACTCAAACGCATTAGCAAGAAAAGAACAAGGGATCCCATCGCAGGCTGGGCAAGGGACTTGAAGAGAAACTTCTCCTAAGAAGACAGGCGCACGGCCTTCAGACATATGAAAAAATGCTCATCATCTTTAATCGTCAGAGAAATGCAAATCAAAACTACTTTGAGATATCATCTAACTCCAGTGAGACTGGCCTATATCACAAAATCCCAAGACCAGAGATGTTGGCCCCCAACTTTCTTAATGGAGCCATTCTTGGCAAAGGGAACCCCAGAGAAACCTTAGCACTGAGATCTTGGCCATGACGGGAGGGGAGGTGAGACACACCTCCTTACACCCCCCTCCCTCTTCAGTCACTATCCGGCTCCTTCCCTGAGGGCTTTAGAAAGACCTGCTCTGAGCTGATTTCAATCACCCCTAACACCACTCCTCCCTCTTTGGAGATTGGGCCCCCTACTGACCAGTATTCCTTCCTAATAAGAGACCACTGACCATAGTCATTCTGACCAGGCTATGGAGGTTGTGCAGTGAAGGTTTTTGCAAACTCTGCTTCATTTTTTGATGTCTTAGGACAGAAAACTTCAAACTTAGATTATGCTACGGCTGACATTTTCTGAACACAGACCCCGTGTGGCAGCATGAAGCTCCTCAGTGTACACATGTGTGCTTCTCCTGTCACAAATACTGTGACTCCTCCCACAGCTTGTTGGGTATCTGCGCTTGGTCACCTGCTCAGCACAAATTCCTTTCCCCGTTGCCCTTCGCTTGAAGTACACACTCTGAGCTTCTGCCCAAGGCTCTGCTTCCCAGCATGTTGGAATGACTGACTCTTTTTGGAAGATAAAGCTTTCCTTTCCAATTTTACAAACATTGTCATGCTTTAGTTCACCATATAAATCTAACAAAATACATACAGACTCTGTATGTGAAAAACGTTAAAACCTGACCAAAAAATATCAAGTAAGTTCTAAATAAATGGTGAGGTAATATTCTGTATTCATGGGTTGAGAAACTCATAATGTGAAGATGCTAGTTTTAAAATTAACTCAATTTATACATTCTACAAAATTTCGAACAAAATCTTAGAAAGGTATTTTGTAGATAGAGCCAAACTAACTCTAAACTTATGCTGAAAGATGAGATACTTAGAACAGACAAAATAACATGAAGGAAAAACAGAGGTAGAGACTCACTCTGTGCAACTTTGAGAGCTGAGTAGGGTTGCGGTTATCAAGACCATCGGTCCCTGCAATAGAATAGGCACAGAAATCAGTGGAATTGAGACCAGAAATAAATATAGATGAGGTCCGACAATTAAGTTCACAACATTGTCCTAGAAAAAGCGCAACATACCTTATTGCTAAATATCACTATGGTCACTTTCAAAGTGCTCCCCTTGGGAAGCTGTGCATCAACACCAGCAACTAGGCCACCCTTCAGAGAAATTTTGGAATTCTTTGTCTGAAATGTCCATAGGAGCTGCCATCATATCATCCTTGATGTCTTGAATGTCATGAAAACGTCTTCCTTTCAGTATTTCTTTTATCTTTAGGTAATGAGAAAGGTCACTAGGAGCCAGATCAGGTGAGCAGAGAGGGTGTTCAATGCAGTTATTTGTTTACTGGCTATAAACTCCCTCGCAGACAATGCCAAGTGAGCCGGTGCACTGTTGTGATGCAGGAGCCAGGAGTTGCTGGCCAAGATTTTCAGTTAAGATTGTCCTGTTTCTCTATCAACATTTACTTTGTCTGCTCTGCTTCTCACCATCAGCCCATCATTTTGACACACAGTAGATGAATTTTTGCAATGTTTCAGTCAGTTCTGCTCATTACTGGCCAGTGACACATCTTCCTCAATGATGCTTCCTTTTCCCTTAGAAAAAAATTTAATCTCTTTGTACACTACAAATTTCTCCATGGCCTTATCCCCATAAACTTGGACTAACATATCCCTGATTTCACTTCTACTCTTACCAAGTTTAACATAACATTTATGAACGTTTGTTCATGGCTCTAGTTCAAGCTGTGAAATTCTTGTGATGGCACACAAAGCGATCAACAACAATGACACACACTCAGCAAGACACCTCCATGTGTCCACACAAACATAGTTGTGAGACACTCACACACCGCAGTGAAGAAACCTCACCAATCCGTTTGTACATTGCTGCCAACATACGTGCATTGCGGCAAGTTTGCAAACTTAATTGTCGGAACTCGTAGTCAACCAATCTCTGACAAAGGAGCAGAAGTAATTCAAATGGGGAGATAATCATCTCTATCAAAGAGAGCTAGAAAAATTGGACACCCTCACACACAAAAAAAGAAAACTTGGGCACAGACCTTACCTTTTTAAAAACAATTACCTCAAGTTGGGTCACACTTCTAAATATGAAGTACAGACCTGTAAAACTTCCTGAAGAAAACACAGGATCCTGAGTTTGGGCATGTGTTTTTACACAAAAAACTATAGCCTAACTATAAAAGAAAAAAATGTGTGTGTGTGTGTATATATATATATATATATATATATATATATATATATATATATACATATATATATATATTACACTTTATTGAAATTAAACATGTGAAAGTTTCTATTAAGAGAATGAAAAGACAAGCAACCTAAGAAAAAAATACTTGCAAAACCCATAGTAAGGGACTTGTAGCCAGAGCAATAACATAGTAAGAAACATCCTAACTACCCAGAGGAACACAGTCGACACAGGGTAAAAATGGGCTGAAACTCTGAACAGATGCCTCATCAAGCAAGGCACATAGTTAGAACATAAGCATGTGAAAAGATGCCCAACTTCACTCGTCGAGAAAATAACAAATTAAAACAAAGTGAAGTGTCATTAAAATCCTATTAAACTGGTTAAATGCAAAGGGAAAAAAATCCCAAGAAGGCCGTGAACACCAGGAAATCTCCCTCTTTACTAACCACCGCGCAAGATGATGGCACTCAGAAGACGGTTGACAGTTTCCTACAAAACTCAGCATAGCCCCAGCACAGGATCCAGAAATTCCAAAATAAACTCAGTTATGTCCATACACTGCAGTGGTTTTCAATCAGAAACAACCACACTATGAAAGGCAGGGATGAAACTTAAACACATGTGCTAAGTGCGACAGTCCGGTCTGAAAGGGCTGTGTGGCGTTCCGGAAATGGCAGTGCCCCAGAGGGAGCCGGAAGATCAGTGTTTGCCAGGATTTGGGGATGGAGAGAAGAGGTGTGAGGTTCAGTGGGTGAAGCATAGGAGACATTTAGGGCAGTGAAGCTGCTCTGTACCATGTTGTAATGGTGAACACAAAACGTAAGCATTGCCAAGCCCAGAGAACTTCACAGAAAAAAAGAATAAACTTTAATCCATAAGAATTTTTTAAATTTGATTATGAAGATTGTACTTCCCTCTAGGAGTTCATCTTAAAAACCCATTATCACAGTCTAATTGTAAGGAAAATATTGGACAAACACCAATCGAGGGGCATTCTAATAATTCTCAAAACTCTTGAGGGCATTAGGAAAAATCAAAGAAATTCTGTGACGTCTCTTCACAACCAAGAGAAACCTAAGTTGAGTTCAGCTAAGTTAATTGCCTGCTAAACAAAACAAAAATAATCAATACTCTTTGGGGACACACAAAACAGAACAATAACTCGATACAACTCAAATGTTAGGACAGACAAAGATTCACAGACATGTTGTAACTGTGTTCATAAGCGTAAATGAAAATAAACTACCGCTTTTTAAAAATCACTTGGTCTTAATAGCAGATTCGATATGCCGCTAAAGTTGGTGAAGATTAGCCTATACAAATTACCAATCTGAAGAACAGTGAGAAAGAAACTGAAAACATCAGTTACAGATTCAAGATAAATGTTGAATATGAAGAAAGATTCATAAAAAGAAAAATAAATGTAGGTTTTTTGATAGCCAGACTTCTGGAAATCTCAGGAAAAGAGAAAAACTTGAAAGCAGAGATAGCCCATCACACGGGAACAGGATTTGAAAGGCCCCCGTAGACAGATGATAGCTTTAAAGTGCTAAATAAAAACAAACAAGCAAAAAAACTATATATAACAGAATTCCATTATATATTCAGAGACACCACCTTTCAGGGATAAACGTAAAATATTTTAGTCTCAAATCAAGGAAACCCTCACTACACAATGTACAGGAAGACTTGGGAGACAGAGTCTCTTCCTTGACTAGGTTTATCTTAACTTTAATGAGCACAGAAATTACTAAAATTACTAAAAATACTAACCCTAGAAAATCAGTCCAGTCCCGTAGGTAGAGTCCCCAAATCTGTGACAATAAAAAGCCCCAAACTCACTAGCAAAACTCTTCGGACTGGAAGATTGAAGAGCACATTAGCAGGTGGACGGGGGCAGTGTGTGTTAGAGCCTCAGTCACTCACCCAGCAGACGGGAGGGTGCCGCCTCAGAGCCCCCTCGGCCACGTGTGGGCGAGAAGCAGGTGGAGAGCCCTGTCCACAGCCCCCCACATGGGAGCTTGCTCAGGACAATCTCTGTCTCGGCTTTCATAACCAGCCAGTAGGAGCCTGGAATCAGCAGTCTGCCTTCACTAATCTCACTGCCAGCTTTGGGTACGTGGTGCAGGGCTGAGGGGCCAGAAAATCAACCTCTATTTGCTACTTTTCAGCCATAAATGCCTGACGCCCGTGAACAGGGCACAATCGGTGGGTCCCCAGGGAGGGGAGGAGAGCCGGGAGCTGCTTCAGTTCAGCGCTTTCTCGTTCCGTAAATTGATTCTCCAACGACAGTTCATTAAGACACTTAAATTGTGCACATGTACCTGTGATTTGAGCAATGCTAAAGCAACCTTCTGTCAATAATCAAATACATTCTGTTTTCCCTTCTGGCAAAGAGGTAAATAATCCTAAAACAGCCTATTTTCATCACTTATAGAAAGTGGACACAGCCTGTACTAGGATAAGGGTACAGTGTGAACAAGACTTTTGATAGAACCAGCCCATAACAGTCCCCAGAAAAGCCAAAGTTATTTACATTGCGCCTAGCACGGGGGACAACGTGAGAAAAGGCACATAAAATCCTGAACATTCAGCCATTCCAGAGAGCTCTCTGATTAACAGTATTATTCACTGAAAAACAACTCCCGGACCCTGAGATTATTTATGGGACTGGCTCCAGGCCACAGTGTGGACACTGTCTCGGTCAGCCCAAGGGGTGGGTCCTTGGTGTGGGGTGTCTCTGCCACACGGCTCTGCTCCCAGCCAGTCTGTGCTCTGGGCTGTGGCTTCTGTTTTGTTGTGTTGGGACAGGACAACTCTGGAGGGCTGCCCTTGGGCACCTGCCTCCCCCAGGAGGTTGGGCACAGCCTGCTCTGTGGGCAAGCCTCTTGGGGAGAACCAGCACTCAGCTATCTCCTTTCTCCTGTCCCTCACAGAGCACAGAAGGTTTTCTCTGATCTTCCCTAGTCGAGACCCTGGAGTTGAAATGCACCAAAGCGTGGGGTCCCCCTCAGCTGAGTCCCTGAAAGTAAAAAGTGTGGGGTCCCCCCGACCCCTCGTCCACCTCCCGACCCCCCTACCCTGGCGGCTGAGTTCCTGGAGGATTCTTTCTCAGACGTGCCCACGCCGAGCCCTGCAGGCAGCACTCCTGGTTCTTATGTGGCCTCTGCTGTGGCAAGTTACCTGTGATTCCCCGTGTCTGGCTGTCTGTCCCTCGATTTGGGGCAGCAATTGTGCTGGCCCTTGCTTCTCCAAAGACCTAAGAGAATGGCTGATTTTTGACGTGTTCAGCTCTGTCCCTATTATGCGTCAGAGTGAGGACTACCAGGACACTATGTGCCAGACCAGAGACCAGATTGGAATCTCACTTCCTCCTAAGTCACTAAATCCCACCTCAGTGGCTTCAAAAAGAACATTCAGTTACTGTTTGGGGCTGTGGCCTAACCCCTTGCTGCCCAGAGGCTCACGTAGAGGAGCAGACCCCAATCTGCACATTACAGGAGCTGGATCAAGGGTAATGCCTGGGTGCCAAGGCCTATGTCACAGGCATCTGACAGGTGGCTTGGCCGGGAACTGCCTGATAGAGGAGAGAGCCTTGGGCTCCAGGCCATAGGGCACTGACCACTCTGGCCACCTCGGGGTCAAGCACTTGGTGGCCAAACCAGCAAATGTGTCCTAATACTGGCCAGTGTCTTGGCTTGATTGAGTCTATGCCTGAACTCCCTCCTCTGGCCCTTGATTATCTGAGCCCCGCCTACTCTGCCCAGGAAGTGTCCCTGAGAGTCACACCATTCCAATGCAGCCACAGCATTCACCAGCCAACCGGTAACAGCCAACAGCCAGCCTCTAGCTAGTGTGAGCAGTCACTGTGCACAGCTGTGACAGGCAGATAGCCAATTCCCTGAGCGTGCTACTTGCTGAGGTCCGGGGCTGGTGTCCACCAGGCTCTGAGCAGCACATCCTCCAGGGTTAACCACCTACGGGGACAAGAGGCCGTGACCAGGAAGGCGCCAAGGTGAAGGCTACCTGGGACTGAATTGAGCAGTGAGGAGAGACAGAGAACAGCAGGCCCATGGGGCCCCTGTCTCCCGACACCTGTGTCGCAGGAAGGAGCCTCTGTCTGGTCACTTCAGTTGCTGTGAGTTTGCAATAATTCCAGTTTGTTCACCTGCTTTAGACAGAACTGAGAGCTGGCTTCTCTCGCGCATGGCGATAAGGATGAGGATGAAGGTTTTGCCTTCAGGTGGCGGTGAGAGCCCCTGGGGAAGTGCACCCCATGCGCCCTGGGCCCCAGCCCCATCACACGCTGCCCTGCACCTGCAGCACCCTCCCCGCTCGGCTGCCCTCACTGTGTTCAGTAACCTGCACGCTATGCTTCTAAGCAGAGATTAAGGAAATGATGACGGGACGTAAATACTAAGCAACAAAAAATTTAAATCACTTGCTTCAGCTAATTGTTTCCTTGAATTCCTTGCAAGGCCACTTATTTTGCCTACTTTTATTTTGTACCTGACTTCTGGGAGCCCTTGTGCACTAAAACATTGGCATTAACTAGGCGTTTTTTAAACCATGACCTCAGAGAGAGAAAACCTCATGAAGAACTATAACTAGATCTTTCTTTTCTCCTGGTTCGCTAGGAGGGGGTGCAGGACCCCCAACTGGTCAGCTGAGCCCAACCTGGCACCAAGGTGCTGTCCATGATGCCAACGGTGCTGGACAGGTGAATCATGCCGTGCAAATGGCTGCTCACTGGGCTGAGGCCTGCACCTGCACCTGGCCACCCATGCCCACACTGCTCACCTGCCCCAGCAGGTGAGAAACCACAGAAGAGCTGGTCACCACACCTTTGCGATGTGTCTGCTCCAGCTCCTGGCTGGGAAACAATTTATATGTTATGAAACAGTCCCTGATTTATTTACTTTAATCTAGGTAGCAAATGAAAGAGTGTTCACTTTATACCCACCTGACCTCCAGGACTCTAAAGTGTCCATCTGTGAGAGAAACACTCAGGTTCCATCCCACAAACCTCCTGGTTGCTCAGAAGCAGCTGCATGGCCACCTGAGCCAGTGTGAGGATGCAGATATGGGGATGCAGACAGCCAGGGAGCACTGCAGGACCCCCACAGTGACACTGCAGCCATGGATGCTGCAGGACCCCATGGTGACACTGTAGCCACAGATGCTGCAGGATCCCCATGGTGACACTGCAGCCACAGATGCTACAGGACTCCCATGGTGACACTGTAGCCACGGATGCTGCAAGACCCCCATGGTGACACTGTAGCCACAGATGCTGCAGGACGCCCATGGTGACACTGCAGCCATGGATGCTGCAGGACCCCCATGGTGACACTGTAGCCACAGATGGTGCAGAACCCCCACGGTGACACTGCAGCCACAGATGCTGCAGGACCCCCATAGTGACACTGTAGCCACGGGCGCTACAGGACCCCCACAGTGACACTGCAGTCACGGGTGCTGCAGGACCTCCATAGTGACACTGTAGTCACGGGTGCTGCAGGACCCCCATAGTGACACTGTAGCCACAGGGGCTGCAGGACCCCCACAGTAACACTGCAGCCACGGGCGCTGCAGGACCCCCATGGTGACACTGCAGCCATGGATGCTGCAGGACCCCCACAGTGACACTGTAGCCACAGGCGCTGCAGGACCCCCACAGTGACACTGCAGCCATGGGCGCTGTTCTAGTAATGTATACAGAATTTTCAAATTAGCACATTGACTTATGATTTAACAAACACTATGTTCTATTTGGAAGTTAATTTTGAGAATTCCCAGCCCTAGAGTTGGCCGCTGGATGCATGAGGGCTTCCTGCCAAGTATTTCTTTTTGCAGTCAATTGGTGTTTTATTTTGTTTTTGATATAAGGTCTCTGTCTGTCTTCCAGGTTGGAATGTAGTGGCATCATCACAGCTCACTGCAACTTTGAACTCCTAGATTCAAATGATCTGCTTGCCTCAGGCTCCCGAGTAGCTAGGAGGGATGAAGGTGAGTGCCACATGCCTGCTAATTTTTTAATTTTGTAGAGATGGGCTCTTGCTATGTTGTCCAGACTGGTCTTGAATTCCTGATGATCCTCCTGCCTCAGCCTCCCAAAATGTGGGATCCCAGTTGTGAACCACTGCACCTGACCACTGCACTTGACCAATGCACCTGACCAATGCAGGGGTTTTGAACTCTCAGCTCTCCTAAGGCAGCTCTGTCCCCAGATCCCAGCGGGGCATGGGGACTCCTGCACATCCCCATGTCGACATTGGAGTCAGAATGAACATGGGCAACATGGGGATCAGAAGGACAAAAAAGGAACGTGAAGCTCCTGGACTCTGTCCCTTCCTCTAATCGACAGGCTGGACACTGCCAAGCTGTGCTCTCATTCAGTCTTCCAAATCTGCTTCCTATGGAAAACAATGTCCTATAGTTGTGCCTGTTTTTAGAGAAATTTATGATGAATTTTCAGATGAAGATACTTTAAGAGAAATTATTCCACTGTAGAGATATTTACAGATTAATTAAAATCAATTCCCCCCAAAGTTATATAGACAATATTGCAATTTCTTCTTCTCTTTTTGGAAACAACACCCATGAGAACCTTAACATTAGAAAGAAATATCCTGACACTGTGCTTCCAGAAGGCCTTGGGAGAGGGAGAGAGCGTGCACACCCCAGACACGACACATCTCCCAGAGGCAGAGGGCAGCAGGTCTCGGCGGGAGCAGACGGGGCCGTGTGTGCTGGCCGGTCAGACGCCTTCAGGAGGTAAGCCCGCTCCCAAGCACACGGTAACAGTCAGGGCGGGGGATCTGGGGAAAAGGAGAGAGGAGCTGAGGGGTCTCACGGGAATTGAGAAGTAACACATTCCAGGAAGTGAGGGGGATGCAAGTTTGAGAGCCTCTGACCTGGAGGAGCAGATGGCAGGAGAAGCCTCTCGGAGGCAAGGAAGCTGCAGACTGGTCCAAACTTTCACATAACAGCGACAAAGGAGGGACCTTGGCCGTTGGGAACGTGGACAAATTCCCTGGTCTATAATCAGAATATATTTGCCTCTCTCACCCAGCCCTACCCCAAAACACAAATTAAATCAAAAACTTCTGCATAGTCAAAGAAAATAAAAATTCTCAGCAAGTTTTATAAACAAATTCCAATGGCAGATTGGTGCTTGAAGTGCCCCTGAAGAAGTGGACTGTGTGTATCTGTTACACCTAGATAGCCCTAAAGAGGCCCAGAAGGAACAGATTGAAAACCCGGTGGAGGAAAAGGCCATAAACAGAGAAATGTTAGTGACCCCACAAGCAGGGAGCCCTGGGTCTTCAGTCCCGATGGCTCTGGAAAGCACAGAGAGCGACCAGTCCTTGAGAAAGTTGTCTCCAAACACAGACATGAGACGCTGAGTTCACTGCATGGTACAGTCTGAATGTCCCTCCCCTCTACCCAGGTGGAGGTCACTGCCCGGTGTCCTGTGCACCACAGGAATATCATGGCAGGTCGGTGACTAGGGTTCCACTCTGCTCAGCAAAGAACTCATGTTTCTATTTTAACCATTGAATCATTTTTCTTAATTATTGGAAATAAAACGACTTACAATAAAATATTATCTTAATTTCTTACAAATTTATTTTTCCCTTTTTATTGTAAAATAAACCACAGATAGAGAGAACTGTTCAAAATTAACATATTGCATAAGTCTTCATGAGGTCAGCACCCTGTAAGCATCACCCCACCAGAAGTCCCCACCTGACCCCCAACTGCTGCTCCCCCAGGTGACACCACGCTGGCCTCCCAGACACCACGTCTGAGGGTTTCTTCACGGGTTTTCTACCACATGCGCACCCCGGGCGGTACAGCCTGGCCGCCCACCTCTGAATTTGTTAGGTTACTCAAATATGTTTTCATGTGCAGGTTCCCTCCCATTTTTTCTTCACTTTTCAGTTAGGACACATCTAATAAAGAGTCCCCTCCTCCCACACTGCCTGGTTACTGACAGAGTCAGAGGGAGGGCAGGGTAGATAGCTGATAATGATTGCACTTCTGAGATCTCAGAAAGGGCTCCTTGAGAATTTCCCATGTCGGCAGCAGGCAATAGATAACTGACAGGAAGTTTCTCTGGCTGAAAAATCATTGGCTTATATTTTCTTTCCTTCAATATATCAGAGTTGCTACTCCATTTACCTCCAGCATAAAGTGTATTTGCCAGAAAGAATGACAATTGTGTAATTTTCTCTCCATTATAAGTCACTTGCTATTTTTGCCTGAACCCCCAGAAAGGTTTTCTTTCTTTTATTTTTTAAACCCCAGAAATTTACTGAAATATCTTGGTCATGTGGGCCCATACTCTCAGACACAGGCCCTGCTCTTTCAGAATGGAGTTGAGAGTTCTTTTCTTTTTTCCTTTTTTTTTTTTTTATTTGGAGACAGAGTCTCACTATGTCACCCTTGGGTAGAGTGCTATGGTGTCACAGATCACGGCAACCTCAAACTCTTGGGCTTGAGCAATTCTCTTTCCTCAGCCTCCCAAGTAGCTGGGACTACAGGCACCTGCCACAACGCCCGGCTATTTTTGGTTGCTGTTGTTTGGAAGGCCCAGGTTGGGTTCAAACCTGCCAGCCCCAGTGTATGTGTCTGGTGCCCTCGCTACTGAGCTACAGAAGCTGTGTTCTTTTTTTTTTTTTTTTTTTTTTTTAGTTTCAAGAGAGTTTTCTTGAATTATAGCTTTTAATATTTCTTCTGTTTCTTCTTAATTTGATTTTTCTTTCCAGGGGTACCTATTATTTATATGTAGGATTTTCATACTTTAGTATTTATCATTTTCCAAATCTTTTCACCTCTGCATTTTTTATTTATAATGTTTCCTTCTGTCTTCTTTGTTTATTCATTTAAGTTTTTAGTTTATTGTCATTTCTGACTATTTTCTTCTAAACACATCCTGTGGTCTTTCAACTTTTCCATGTTCAGTTGATCTGACTTTTTTTACTATTCTATTATTTTCATGTAACTTATTTTGAATGAGCCCAATAAAGCTGGACCTGTCTGCTCTTTTGTCATCATAGGGACGTTGTCCAGTCCCTTTCTAATTAAAGCTTCTATGGGTTTGGGCTTGGTACTTTTCTATTGCTCCTTTTTATGTGGAATAAGTTTCCCTGAAATTGAGGAGCTGGTGTGGCTCCAAGGATCATTTCTGTCTTCAAGGAATTCCTTCTGGTCTCGTTTTTCTTCAGCGTGAAGAAAGTTGCTGCTTCTGAGGCTCTCATCTTCTGCCTGCCCCCCTTCTCTGGCCTCCTCCCTGCCTGCTGGCTCAATTCGGGTCAAAGCAGAGTCTCTTCCCTGTGGAGCCCCATCCTGGAGGGGATCCCTGGGGGCTGGATGTATGACTCTGCAGCAAGCGCACTGCCGAGGGGCCCTCCCAGCAGGTCCCGCTGCTCCCAAGGAGACCGGCACTTGCCTGGGGGTGCCTGTTGGGACTGTAGTGTCTGCTCTTTCTGGGCCATCAGACACCCTGTTGCTTCCCTCCACGTCCTCCCTAAGAGGTGGGCACCCCCTATGGCAGCTGCTGGTGTGGGCAGATTGAGAGACTCAAAAGCTGTTCCACCCCCACCACAGCCTTTCCAGACATATCTGCCTCTATTCTTTTGGTAAATTAGTAGAGAAATAAAGACTGGCTTAATTAATCTCTGGGGTATTTTTTGACAAATGGTTGGTACCACACGGCTGCCCTGACAGTGCTGGTCAGCAAAAGTCCTACACGAGGAAAGTGACCTTTAAATCTTCTGTCTCAAACCCACTTACCATACACAAAATACGTGGGAGTGAGGCTCCTTTTCCCTGGTGAGCACAGCTTTCAACCCACTATTGACATGACAGATGTGGTTCCCGGGCCCCATCCCTCCCTGCCGCCCACCTGTGACAGGGTCCCCAGCAGAGCACACCCTGACCTCCCCGCCGCTCATCTGTGACAGGGTCCCCAGCAGAGCACACACTTTTGGTTAGGCCCCTGAGGCAGCCCCACTGCTGCACACCAGAGCTGTCTGCTTTTCATCTCTGAGCTGTTTTCCGCACATACAGAAACTTCTCTCGGTATCGCCCAAAGAGACTTAAATGAGTTTCATAAAAATTAATTTTTCCTCTTTTTCTGATTTTCTTACAGAAATTTTTGTACTTCAGATTAACATTAATGTTAAAAGTTATCTTTAAAAAAATTTATACCATGATTTTATGTGACATTTAATTCAGAAAAATTGGAAAATTTAGAAAAAGATAAAGGAAAAAATAAAATCAGCTAGGAGAAAGGATACCAAGGTCTTTCATGTGACATTTTCTAAAACCAGGAGACATTGGTGCCGTTCCCTCTGCACCGTGCAGCCCAGAGCTCTGGTTTCAGCCCTGGGCAGGGTCCCCAAACTCCTGTTGCAGGGATCCCAGGCTCCTCCAAAGTGTGGTCATCTCTGCCCCCTCCCCAGAAGGCCTCAACTTGGAAAAGGCTCATGGTAAAGGAGGGATGGCCCCAGGGCTATGTAGAAGTCATATGCGTTAGTCGAGGGAAACTGAGGAGTTATCCAGCTGCTGGTCTTAGGGATGGCCTAGTCAGTGTCACAGCCAGTGGCAGGCTGGCCTCCTCAGGAGCACAGGACCTAGACTCCAGAAGGAGATCTGCCAGTGCCCTGGCCTCAGTGAGCCACCTGACTCTGTGTTTGCTGGCTTGTAGAGCAGGCGTCCCGTGATGTTTGCTGGCTTGTAGAGCGGGCATCCCCATGATTCTCCCCCCTCCAGCTGTCAGGACAGAGCCTGGCTGGCTGGTAGGCGATGGAACACACACCACAGGAGGTGGCAGACGGCGTCCAGCCTGACAGGCCCAAGGTCCATGCTCAGCACCTAATGCAGGTGCTTAAATTAGCACCCACACCACACTCTGCCCATCCCCCAGCTCTGCAGAGCCAGGCTCAGGGGTCCTGGGAAGCAGGGACTGAGGGATAGACCGGCAGGGTGTGGGGGACAAGTGACATGTTCTTACTTATAGGGAGAACCTTCTGTTATTCAGAATTTAGGAAAATACTTGTCTGTTAAACTTCAAAGATTAAAAAGTCAATATTTTACAAGAAGATAAATTTCTAAAAAATCTATTAAATCTTACTTAGATGTTCAGCATGTTAAGGAAAATATCTGTGAAAATTTGCTCTCTCTTCTTGATGATCACTTTAGAAATCTCTGCACTTTCTCTGACAGCTCATCTCCTCTGGCTTTCCCCTGGTTTTGTGCTTATGACCCTACACGACCTCCATGCGCATACATGATGATTCTCTCCTCTCCCCTATACTTTCTTGCTCCTACAAGTGCTGGAAGAAAGGAGCCATTATCAGTAGGCCCACAATGGATGGTTCAGACTTGCTCAGTATGATGCTGTGCAGAGGAAATATTGAGCGCCCCATCCTGGTAATAGGACAGGGCCAAGAAAGGTGCTCCAGGAGCCAGAGGGCCCAGCAGGCACCCCACAGATGGGCACTGAGAAGCACAGGGCGGCCGTGTGCTGGAGCTACTCCCACAGCTATAAACATCAGGACCCACAGCCAAGGGTTGTCTGTGGGCTACACATGGAAAATTCATTTTACAAACCAGCCCCCGGCTGGGTGTTTGCTTCCTCCCAGCAACTGCTCTGAGTTAACCCTGATGCTGCCACACAGATCCTGGAAGATCCCCTCTGCAATGGGAATCCAGGACCTGGGAGGCATAGGGCACCAAGAGCAGCTGTACAATTGTGGGAGCAGCCGGCACAGGCTTAGGGCCCCCCCCCATGAGGAGCCTCTGAAGGAAAATGTGCAGAGGGGCTGGGCTCGCCATAGGCCACCACTGTGCCCAGCACTGACCTGCAGGCAGTGGGGACCCAGCCCATGGGGGAACAGTCTGCACAGGCTGCTCCAGGAAGACACCAGGAAGCATTGGGACCATACTCCCCACACCAGGTGACATCCAAGGATGAAGGGGGCCTTGGAACACCCGTATCAGCATTCCCAATATAGGTTGCACCATTGAGATGTGGGCCAGGCAGCCTTGGGGGCTTGCAGGCTGTCCCCCTTTCTCTTTCTGGTGGGATAAGGTCAGAGAAGGTGTGGACGGAGGTGATGCACCAGACCCCTGGAGAACCATTTTTCCTCATGAGGAAGTTACATCACACTCCACACCTCTCGGGCAACTGTGGCGCTAAAGCAGTGACCAGTAGTTTTTTTCTCACTCCCTCTTGCAGCCAGGGTTTGGTGGCCACACAATGGCCATGGCTTCCCTGACATGTGTTCAGGGCACTACTGCCAAAGACAGGTGTTCCTCATGGAGTGACCACTGGGGATCCCAAGAGCTTTGACATGGAAAGCACAGATGGCCAGTGGCCAATGGCCTGAGCTGCCAGCTGTGTCACCCTTAGGTGGTGGGAGAATGCTTCACCCCCCCTTCCCAACACCCTGTCTTGGTGTAAATATATGTGGTCTTATGCTGTGGACAGTCCTTCTAAAGGGAATGCAACTTAAATTTTTAAGTTCCCTTTTATATATATATATATATATATATATATATATATATATATATATATATATATATTTTTATATATAACTCAAGTGACAGACCAAAAGATATTGAAGACTCTAGAAAATTAGTTATAATAT
>CAUYPK010120802.1:0-44117 GCA_963574355.1 Loris lydekkerianus
CATGGGGCATCATACACTAGCTTCATAGACCGTTTGACACATTTTCATCACAATGGTTAACAGAGCCTTCCTGGCATTTTCTTGGTTATTGTGCCAAGACATTTATATTCCACATTTACTAAGTTTCGCATATACTCTTGTAACATGCACCGCAGGTGTAGTCCCACCAATCACCCTCCCTCCCCTCCCTTTCCCCCTTCCCCCTATTCTTAGGTTGTAACTGGGTTATAGCTTTCATGTGAAAGCCATAAATTAGTTTCATAGTAGGGCTGAATACATTTGGTACTTTTTCTTCCATTTTTGAGATACTTTACTAAGAAGTATATGTTCCACCTCCATCCACGTAAACATGAAAGAGGTAAAGTCTCCATCTTTCTTTAAGGCCGCATAATATTCCATGGTGTACATATACCACAATTTCTTAATCCATCGTGGATCAATGAGCACTTGGGCTTTTTCCACGACTTTGCAATTATGAATAGGGCTGTAATAAACATTCTGGTACAAATATCTTTGTTCTGATGTGATTTTTGGTCTTCTGGGTATATGCCCATCAGAGGAATTACAGGATTGAATGGCAGGTCTATTTTTAGATCTCTCAGTGTTCTCCATATATCTTTCCAAAAGGAATGTATTAATTTGCATTCCCACCAGCAGTGCAGAAGTGTTCCCTTTTCTCCACATCCAGGCCAACATCTATGGTCTTGGGATTTTGTGATATAGGCTAGTCTCACAAGGGATTTGAAGAGAAACTTCTCTGAAGAAGACAGGCGCACGGCCTTCAGACATATGAAAAAATGCTCATCATCTTTAATCATCAGAGAAATGCAAATCAACCTTCCTGTTTCTTTCAGAACTCTCTTCCCCACAAGTTTTAGTACCCATTGCCGGGATCTTGCTTGCAATAAATATCCCAGTAGTGATGTTTGGAGACTTTGTGTTTCCCCCTTTTCTCTTATATTTCTTTGGAATTTTTGTGTAAGAAAGAACTGGTCCTTCTTTCCCATCGACTGATTTGTACATTGAATGATTGATTTTTTTTTGTCATCAGGTTTTATTAATGTTGTCAGGATGGATTTGTGAATATTTATTTTTACATTTTTATGGTTTATGAGCTAATGATATCTTTATTGTTCACATTGTTTTATCTTTGGCTATTGGGAACCTTCAAGGTGGCTCCTCTATCCTTTTTCTCCCACTTTTCTTATTTTCTGGTTCCACACGATGTTCCAGGTTTATTGCAGATTTTCTCTACTCCATCGCTGGTATCAGCCACTTCTTCAAGAAATCTTGGTTGTAGGTACCTATCACTGAAGAGTCGTATTTAGAAAGTAAGATCTTGCCCCACAAGTTTCTGATTAGGAGGTTATGCAGAAATAAAGAAATATTAAATAAATAAATCAGTGCGTTTAGAGGTGTGCAGTTGCAGCCGAGAAAGCTGTTTCCAAGTTTAAGGTCTCAGGATCCCACAGAAGGCAGAGTTTTCTTTTTAGGATGTGAAGAGATTGGAAAGCATTACCTCTGTATTTGTTCCCAAGATGCTCTACAAGCGCTTGTAATAATCATTACTTTTTACAAACAACTCATCTATTTTCTTCTTTTATTTTCCATGTACCCTATCAAGAATTATACTGTGCCAGTGAGGAAATGTATTTGTTTTCATTACCACTTAGAAGTATGGAATACCTAACAAAAACAAAAACAAAATCCTACCAATCTATTAAAATGAACACTTAAGTTAAAAATCTTGCATATGTGGGTTTGGGGTATGGGAAGAGAGAGCTTGTTCATGTCGCCTCCCCCCTAACTAGGTCTTCCCAATGGAAGTAATACACAAATGCACGTTATCTTGTCCCTATCCTGGCCATTTATCCCTGACAACTAAGTGGACATCTTTGTGAAACATAATGCATCCTCCACAAGATCACAACCTTAGTGCTATAACTGCCCTTAATGAGATGCTGTGTATGAATGAGTTAAACTCATTTGCCCCTCAAGTGCGAGCTCTGTTCAGTGTTTGTCTGCTTAACTAATTTGCGAGGATAGAATTATGGCACAGTCTCTGCCTTGCTTGTTTTCATCAAAGAGATGGGCTAATTTGTAATGAAACTTTATCAATCAGATCAGGCAGTGGGTCCACCCTCGCAGCCCTGACTAATGGAAGCAGGCTATTGGAGTTCTTCCGTACACAGCACATCATGTTGCCACACAGGAGGGAGGGAGCGTGTGTTGGCTACAGAGTGATTCTAAGACCAGTTGTTTCTTTTCCTGTAGATAAATAACCAACTTTTCTGTTTTCTGTTTCTTGGCATATGTATGGCTTTGTGATTGTCTTTCGTTTTCATACAGGGTATGAATTTAAAGTGAGAGAAGTGTGTAAAAATGCTGGTTTGTATTTGTTTGGGAGAAACCAAAGATTGTGCATCGCATGTCGGAGCAACAGTAGCTAAGAAATCTCAACAATGGGAGGAGGAATAATGGTACAACCGGCAGAGAAATGGAGAGTTTTGAAAGGCAATATTCTTCCATGTTGGGAAAGTAATGAAAGGTCAAAATGAAGCTCAATAGAAAAGCCATTATGAAAGGAAGAGGGAGAACTTGGCTTTTATGTTGCTGTCATGATTTGGGGTTTGTTTTCTTTTTATTCTGACAAAACTCTTTTGGAGTGTGTTTTTTTTTTTTTTATTTCAATTCAAACAGTTTATACAAGTGTTATTTTAAATTTCCTAGTGTTTACATCATCATGTCTTTTTAAAAGAAACTTTATTTTTTTTTTTTTTTCGGTGTTGTTATCTGGGAATTTTTAAGGACACAGCCACTGTTTGCAAGACACATACTCACACTTATATGCATGTTTGTGAATACTGCTGTTTCCTCCGCTTGATTGAGAAATCACAAGTACAGGATAATTCAAGATTACCTTGTAAGGGATTCCATTCAAAGTTTATATTCACATCAATTTAGATATGCGATTATTTTAAAAATTTAGGGCTGATGAGTGCCTTTTTAAAACACCACATAAGGACGTTTTACAAATACAGAAGTGACCTAAAGCACCATGTCAGGCAGCAGGTCAGTGGAGGAACAGGATTTAGGATTTCGAGTTCTGACTTCTGTCCTGTCATCAGGCTGCTAATCTGCTTGATTTTCTGAAAGAATTTGAGGCCTCAGGAAAGATTATGCCAGAGACACATTTCCAAAGAGATGAGTCACGTTGGGTGGTTTGATATAATAAAATCTGTGTTTATTTTGCAAAGGGCTTTTGAACAGATATTAGAGAAATAAATTTCATCATTATGTTCAACTTTATACCGCGTAACATTGTACTTTCTGTTCCAATAGTTAACAGCACTAAGTTCAGAGTTCTTCTCTTCCTGTTCTCTCTTGGGAGTTTTCTATTTTAAAAAGGCAGAGATTTTTAGTGTTCTAGCAGAGTGACTTTCAAATGTTACTAGCATTTTTTTTTTTTCTTTTTTTTGGTCTGGATTGTTGAATCGGTCTTTCGTCTTTCTGATGTTGGATTTGCCTGAGTCTGTTCCTTGCTGAGAAATATTCTGTGGCTCTGCACTGCCTGCAGCATTCTTCCTGCTGGTTTTGAAGACCCTTCACGATTTGACTCAATCTGCTTTTCCTACACTGGCTGTGTGCCATGCGGACTGGATTACTCCGTCCTTCCTGGATAGGCTCCGGGTTTCTCTCCTGGGTGTATTTGCTCCTGTTACTCCCTTTCCTGGCAGCTCGCGTAGCGCTCATCTTTGCCAACCTACCCATCTCTTTCAAAGTTCATATCCCTTGGTGTTGACTTTGTGAAACCTTTCTTGCCCAGGAAATGCAAGAGATTTCTCTCCTTTAATCCCTACAGCACTTATTTAACTCAGGAAGTATTTATTTAGTACCTTCTATAATGCCTGGTACTATTCTAGGTGCAGGAAGGCACAGTGGTGGCCAAAACGAACAGGTTCCAGGTCTCCATGGGCCATGCCTTCTGGTTGAAAATGGGGGAACAGATCAGAAGAAAGCAAATAAAATTTCAAAATACAGTAGAATCTCTGTTAGTTGATCATGGAAAGCACTGTAACAAACTGGTCAACCTACAGAGGTGGTCAACGTAAGGAACTAGAATTACTCTCTGATACATACATGTGGTGCATGTCCAGGCAATGAAAATTAGGTCAACTTCAGGAGGTGGTCAGACATGGAGGTTTTACTGTACTTAATTTCTGATAGTAGAATGTGCAGTGAATACAGTTGGAGAATTATGGTAGAACTCTATTTGAGGGTAAAGAGGAGAACATGAACCACATTAGATTGACCAGTCAGGGTGGATGTCTTGGTATTACACTGTTATTTGAATGCAAAGAAGGAGCCAGCCATGAGAAAATCTGGGAGAAGAGGCAAAAGTCCTGTGATGGAGAAATTGTGGTGTATTCCAAGAAATAAGAGGACAGTCAAGTGTCCACAGCAATGAGCCAAGGGAATAGTGGTTAAGAGACTCTCTGAGATGTGGGTAGGGGAGAGGTGGTGTATGGATTTGTGAACCAGCATAATGTGCTTTGATTTCAAGCTCTTGGTAAAGATTTACGCAGAAGAATATAATGATCTGATGGTTGGCAATTCATTTAATTTATTTCAACCATTTATGTAGTCATTTTAAAGTAAAGGATTATAAGCTCCCTGTGGATAGGAATTAGGTATTAGTCAACTTTATTCATAAATAGGAGGCAACCAGTATATATTTGTTCAATTATTGAACAATATAGCTAGGGGGAATTCTGAAAACGTTTTGCTATAGGTATTTGGAATTAATATTTCATGGAGGCAGGAAGACTTAAGATCGTATTCTGGTCTCTACTGGTGGCCGTGTTCATGATCCTTGGAGGAAGAAAGGGGTGGAAACAGCATAGACCTGTACCACGGGGGCAGAGAGGCAGTGGGAATCTGGGAGTCAGATTATCTGAGTTGGAATCCCACCTCTATCTGTGACTTGCTTATTCTTTGGAAAGCTACTTAGTAGCTCTCAGCCTTCGTTTCCACACCAGTAAAAATGGTGATAATTACGTTCTTTGCCTTGTCATGATTTTTTGCTAAGATCATCCAAGGAAAACACTGAGAATGATACCTGACATGGCAAACACCAATAAATCCCCAAACCATTAGGACAGAGGCTTTCCATGGTGTAAACATTAGGACAGAGGCTCTCCATGGTGTTATCATTAGTGGATTCTTGCTGAAATTCTTTCTGGCTATGAAACCAATCCTTGACCTCCTTGCCTATTCTTCCTGCGATTTTAGGATGGTTTTGTTGATAGTTAATTAGACGAAACAGAGTGACTTAACATTTAAAAAAATACACTCAAAAATTGGTGTTTTTTTTTTTTTTTTCCCTTCCTTGTGGCAGCTTATTCAGCAAATAATATTATTTTTTGGAGAGATACAGCCATTTGGTAAGCAGTAACAATCCAAATACATCTTTCTTTTGTGATCGATTCAGTTATAAGAC
This sequence comes from Loris lydekkerianus, assembly GCA_963574355.1. Classification (NCBI taxonomy): domain Eukaryota; kingdom Metazoa; phylum Chordata; class Mammalia; order Primates; family Lorisidae; genus Loris; species Loris lydekkerianus. The sequence continues at coordinate 5,501 of CAUYPK010120802.1, forward strand.
TGCATGAGTAACCATAGCCTGGCTTTAGATTGTACCATATCCTATAGCTTCTATCCTTTACATGTTTATACGTAGACCCCACAGCATTGTTAGAATTCTGTCCTCAGCATCTTTGTTGGAGGACTGTGTTGTAAGTGAGCTCATTAGCTTCCTCTAATTCAAAGTCCAGGGGAGCTCTGTGTCCTAACATATTCTATGCTTAGTGGCACTTGTAGAAACCGCACGTGGTGGGGACATGAGCTTTTGTTCCTTGGGAAGAGTCGGGAGAAGTCGTATAATCATGAAGAGGAAGGTGTAAAGCATTAAATTCAGTCTCTATTCTTCAAGCACATTATGTTTTAGAAGTTTGATTTCAGGCGAGCTCTGATGAAATCAACACATTCCTTTTGGTGCTCTTTTATTCTCATTAATACCCTGACATTTTGGATCGGAAAACATGGTATAAACTAATGGTGGAATCCAGACTGGAGCCCTTTGAGGGTGTGGTGTATTGTTCCTTTTCCAACTCTTAAATAATTCTGAACATTTTAACCAGCCAAATAGAAAAATCCCTCTAGGCTTTTTGTATAGTTGTTTTGTTCCTCTTTGGTGCTCCCAGTAACATTACATAAGTTACCTGGAATTTGTGAAGCTTGGGTATCCTCAGCCAGACAGTCAAAATACCTGGAATTCGCACTTCAAATGCAAGAGTGAAGCTGAGTAATGTAGGGATGATCTGGAAGAATCTGGGGGAAGTGTTTAAACTTTCAATGAAAAAATGATTTCTAAGTGAATGACACTTTCTCTAATTATTGTTCTTTTCATGTAGTCAAAGCCAGAAAGGACAGAGGCAAACCATGTCTCCAGGGAGTTGTAGCCCGATTTGGCGTTTTCAAAAAGTTTGAATAAACTTTAAGTAACCTCTCCGTGTTTGGACATCACTCTTCTTTATAGGTATTTTTGCTTGTATTGGAGTTGCTTGAAAATGAACAGAAGTTGTAGTTATGAAGCTTCTGGAATTCTATCCCACACCCCACACTTTGGGGGGATCAAGGAGTTTGGAGACTACTGTTCTTCATCTTTGCTTATGAAATTAGACTGTTTCAAATTTTTTCTACCTTGAACAGTTTAGATCACTGTGCCATATTCAACTGAATTTATTGTCCTAGAATGAAACCTGGAGTGATTTATAACACTTAGAAATTATCCAGAGTCAAACTTCCCAACCCCATCTTTGTCTTTGCTAGGCCAGGGCTCTCTTAGAATTGGACTCTAGATGTCCTCCTGCATTCTTCCCCCTACCACACCCTCCCTTCCCCTGCGGTTCTTTTGATTTTTATTCTCAAATATACACCTTCTCTCATTTCATTAGTTAATAAGTAGTTATTCATAAGTGGTGCAATTTCAGATGTTGGTGTGTCATAAAATATACCTTGCAACTTAAAACACTTTTCTTTCATCAGAGCCTTGAACTTAAACCAGAACAGCTCTTGTCTTTTTGATGTTGTTGTTTTGGAAACTTGACCTAAAAATAACCATTGCTCAAACTGAAAAGAAAATCAGCATCCACGTTAGTTACTGGTTGATGATACTTTCCAATGAACTTTGTTAAATTCTGGAGCATTATCCTTACTGACTAACTTCTCTGATGCTTTCCCTGTCTTTGGGGTTTGTTTCTACCTCCGCATGTTGGAAGGAAATAGAACAAGAACCGCAGGGTTTCCAATTTTCCTTTCAAGTCTGCTGATTCTGTACCGACTTCATACAGGTTTCTTTGATGAGACTAAGTTCCCAATGCACTGGGTTCATGTCTCCTTCACATTTGCTCCACACGGTAGGGCAGGTACCCGAGTACCTGAATCATTGAATGACTCAGTCACTCTGATACTTCTTTCATTGTAGCCAGATTGAACAAGAAGTAAATTTCACTGATAAGCACAAAATTGTATATCTTGAAAGCGCATTTTTTCCTGTTAAGAGGTAAGGTGGTGTTGAAGTGGGAGAGCTGGATTTCTGATTGTTTTCAGTCATTTACAGTGTGACTTCACGTAAGTTGTGTAAACTTATTGTGTCTTAGTTTTTACTGTGAACTATGATAGTAACAACCAATGCTGTCTATTTCATACTGTTGTTGTGAGGATAAAGTGAGATAATAAATTAAACGCACTTTGAAATTTTCAAAGGTGTTATTATCTGCTGTCCTTTCTGTTGGATGGCCTGGATTAGAAAACATACTCCAGTTTCTTGCTTTGGCAGGTGATCTTTAGGAAGCGGTAAATCCATTAGGTCCTACAGTTACCTTCCTTTTATGTACTTTATAGGTGCAAGACAAACTATTTATATTTTCCTTTTACTGTGCCTAGTCCTATCTGCTGTAGGGTAAAGGGAAGGGAATAGAATTACTTCTCTACTTAGTGACTGTGTGTCTGTTTTACACATTAGTGGGATGACCCAGACATTTTAACTCTTTCTGTAAGGCTGAAAATCCTGAAGTTATATTCAATAAAGATTTCTTAACAGATACCTTTATTTCTTAGAGCTGTGTGCTTTTCATTCCTTCCGCATCACCAAGTACATACTACACTTGAGGAAGTGATCAATTGATGCAGGTACTTCTGCTTTTAAAGAGGGTTCAGTTGCATCATTATACTGACTTTTTAAAAAATTCTTCACACCTATGATGCATCTTACAAGGGTACATGTGAAACTTAGTAAATGTAGAATATAAATGTCTTAACACAATAACTAAGAAAATGCCAGGAAGGCTATGTTAACCAGTGTGGTGAAAATATATGTCAAATTGTTATAAAACCAGCACATGGTGCCCCATGACTACATTAATGCACACAGCTATGATTTAAAAAAAAAAAAAAAAAAGAATTGGGGAAAAAAAAATTATTCTTATTTTAGGGAGTCTCAGATTGACAGAAAAGTTGAAATATGAAACATTCTCACTGTTTCCTCTATTATTAACATCTTACATTAGTATAGTACACTAAATACATTACAATTGATGAAGCAAGTTTGCTGTTATTATCTAAAGTCATACTTTATTCTGATTTCCTTAGTTTTTCATTCATGTCCATTTCTATTTCAAGATCCCATTCACGTATCACATTATATTTACTATCTTATCTCTTAGAACTCCTCTTGACTGTGACTGTTTTTTAGACTTTTGTTGTTTTGATATCTTGACAGTTTTAGTACTGCTGACACTGACTTTGAACCAGACATTTCAAGTTTGCTCATTAGAAGAAAATGATGAGAACCTTTCTTCCCCACCTGAAGATAAACCCTCATAGGGTGAAAAGGGTATCATTTACTGGGAATTTTAAGGTAGGCAAGGCTCAAAGAGTCCAAGCAAGAAACTCTCACGTGAGATAGGATTCCTCCAGGAAAACTTGCCTGTTGGTAAACCAGTTTATAAAGTAGACAGAAGGATTGAATACTGGGAAAGATCCTACTATAGTATCAGATGTGCATGTACCAATTAAAATATTTTATTGAATGAAGCAGGAATGGCAAAGAAACCATCAAAGGCCGAGTGGCATTCATATATATTTGAATTTTCTTATTTAAATATTTTCTTTCTTTAAACAATTTAATACATACATAAATTTTCACCTCTTAAAACTGAACTCCTGAGCCCTTGTGTGTAACAATAAATCTCAACTATTCACAGCTCGTTCTTTCATAAAAGGCCGATTTTCATCAGAAGTGCCAAGAACTAAATACATAAGTATCACTTGTAGACACTAAGAAGTGATTCAGGTATGGTCACATTGTTTAGAATCTCTTGCCAATGACGAGATGGCCTCAAGTGTTTATTATAACCCAGAGTCTCTGTTTCCATTAATACTTGAGAGGACTGAATCATTGACTTTTCAAAGCAACTTTACTGAAGTCTGTGAAATGATTGCTTTATATTTTTTCAGAATCATTCCTGGTCTTCGACTTTATGGTCTAAAGCTTGCCCCTCCCTTATTTGCACTTGTCTCATTTTACTAAACTTCCCAAGAAAGTTGTACCATAGTCATGTATTTTGTACATAGTAATGTACTTTGTGTTAAATTAGGCAAAATATTTCTACTGGGGAGGGGAAATCGTTGTTATTTTTATTTTACACTGAAGAAGAGTGAGAATTTTCAGGGACTTTTGAGGAGAAGGAGGACGAACAATTAATCAGAAGACATTTTCTTTATTACCTGACTTTTAGTTAATTCCCCAAATGGACAGCTATTTTGGTTTGTTGGTGAGCTTTTGTTGGTACTGCACTTGAACTTTGGACTGGCAAGCCCCTTTTGAACCAGTTAGAAATGCATGAAGCTAGCACACAAACAGGAAGGGAAGACAGAGGGCCATCCTTCCTTCCTCTCTTGATTAGTTTGATCGAGGTTACCAAGCTTAAGGATTCCATGAAGACCAAAAATTTGGTGAGTCTGTGTGCCTGCTTGTAGCTCTCATTTTAACCAAAGCTGTTTATGTTTCATTGCCTCAAAGCAATTAAATGGAGTGAAGATGTTGGGTTCCTAATTTGGCAAATGCATTCTGAACATGTGGCAACTTGCTGGTTCATAGTTTACTTTAAAAAAATACTCTTGATAGGTGTGTGAAACAGTAAATCCCCACAACAGTCAAAGACATTTTCTTTTGCCATGAAGGAAAATAGTCCAAGAAAGGTAAATTGAGTTCCAATATATACATACTTTTAGGCAGAGTGTTAACTGCAGTGGACAGTTTTGGATTTGAGATGTGAGGCCTGTGTTTACCAGAACTTCATACAATCCCTTCTGTTTTCCCTTCATTAGTCCTTTATCTCCTTGTTTTCCTTAACAGTTTCCCATATTGGTCAATTTAATATACTTTAGTTACTACTGTACTTCAAGGGACTTTTGTGCATTGCTGCTTTTAACACTTTGATTCAAGTATTATTTCTAACATTCAAAACCCATAATTTATCATTTTGCTTAGCTCTAGAGTTTTTTTTTTTAAACCAAATGCTAGCATGGAATTCTAGTGAACATTGCTTTGATGATGGGTGTGGGAGGGAGATTCAGGCCTATCATGATTAGTGTAACATAAGAGGTTAAAATAATTGGGGAGAGTCTGCCCTAGGAAGAATAAGCTCTTGAGCCCTTCCCAGAAAGCGTGTTTTAGGTTCTGCCACAGGCAGGAATAATTTCCATGTAAGGGCCCAGTATAAGTCAGAGTCGCAGATCAGTTGCCTTGGGTTTTACCACAAATGTAAATCACAGAACCCACCGTACAAAATCATCTGTAATTTTCCTATTAACTAGTCCCTTCACTCTGGGTACACACAAGTCAGTGGTAAATGGCTACCACCCAGGGAGCAATCCTGGCATGAAGAGAGAAGGAAAAGGAGAGAGAGAGAGAGACACGTCCATCTGTGTTGGTTGTTTTGTCTATGGCAGTTGGCTTTGGGATGAGAGCAGCAATAGGGAGTATGCACGTCTAACTTCTTATTTTAAATGTGGCAGCTTGTTTGGTATTTTGTTATTTTTGAAATCGTTTTTAAGCGGGGGTGATGGTTTTTAAGCTATGTATTTTGGAAACCTCGTACTAATGTTTAAGTTCAAATAGGCATAGAGGAATATTAGAGTATCATGCTTCAAGTACCAGTTAACAAATGAGCAATAGACAATAAAAAGGAAATGAGAGCATTTCTCTCCATGCCTATTTTGGATGTTTATATGGATTTGGGAGCTCTTCATGTGCCTCCAACCCACCCACACAACACCATAAAAAAAAATATGGTGTATGTATCAAATACAGCCCAAGTTTCCATGAAACCATTCCAAAAGAAACTGTGAGCTGCCCATGTAACAATTTTTTTCCTGAATTTTCCTGTGTAAGTGGAAAAAAAATAGCTGTTTGAGTTTCAGCCACATTCGGGCACAGTGGTTTCCTACCTGTTTCAAAATGTGCTTGCATCGTCCTCGTGGCCATCTTTTAAAACAATGCTTTTTAAAAAAGGTCAACTAGCTAATTAGTACAGAGGAAGAAAATGATATCTACAGGACTACAAGAGTGGTCTATTTTCGTCAAGTGTCCCGAACCCCAGTGGTCAATGCTCATCTCAGGAACGATTTTGGGAAATCAGGGGCAGGACGCCAAGAAACATTTTTGTTTTCTGTGATGCAGAACTCCGTACATGGGCAAACTAAAATCTAAATCTGTTCTGGGTGCCCTGGGTTCTTTCCTTACTCTGCATATTGGCAGCGTGTGTAACCTGAAGGAAGCTGAGTTACCGCACACATGGCCTCTTTTGTAGACACTGCAGCGGCTGTATTGCCACCCGAGTGTGGCAGAGCAGCACGCTCTAGCACGAAGTGTGTCATAGATTGCAGGCAGACTGCGAGCATGAGAGAGGTTTGCTGTTAGGGCTATGACATTGATTTTGCCTTCTGTCTCTGAGGATGGTACTGAGTGAAAGTGAAAGCCTGCGCCTTTATACACATACATCATGTTGAAAGTTAGAAAATGTCTTGGGTGCATGTGTGGGTCATTTTTCTTAGGCAGAAATCCCTCTGTGCAGTTAGCAAAGCCTGAGGGAAAAATCAGCCCCTGCTGAAGTGAAAAAAAAAAAAGTGAAACACATACCCCCTTCATCGCAATCAAGAAAGAGCCCCACTTGCTGGCCGCAGGTGTGCTGGTTCCCCTACTTTGGAGGATGGCCAGTCATCACCTGGGAATGGGCCAATGTTAGTTGAATAGATGTGTCTGAGGATGACAGCTGTTTCACCACTTGACCATTCTGAGTTTTACTGAGTGATCTGGAGGCGGGAATTCCTGAAAGCTCCCAGCTATCTCAAGTATGGAGTTTTTCTGTCCAATCAGTCAACAACCTTAATTGGTGCCCTCATCTCTACCTCTTTGCTCTTCTTCCTTCAGACCAGTGTTTTTCAACATTTTTAATCTCACACCACACCGGAACCTATAGTTAAACTTCTGTGACACACGTAAATTATGCTGATTTTAAAAAAAGGTGAAAAAAGAATATACTTAGTGTGTGTTGAACTTCTTTCAAAAATAATTTACTTAATGATCTTTAAAATTTTCATGGCAAACCTAAGATCCTCTCACAGCACCCTGATTGAAAATCACTGCCTCAGACCCTTACCCTTTTGAAGAAGGGGTACTGTAGGCTGTGAGTTTCTTCCAGGCACCATAGCGGGATAACTAAACAGCCTCCCACAACCCCCCTCGGACCCAGGGACCTGGAAGCAGACTCCCTTCTCCAGACAGATTTGACTACGTGCTTCTCTCTCCTACACTCTCACATTGAAGACAGCGCAGGATTTCACTCGGATACCTGGCTCTGACAGTTACACAAGTACCCTGAGATCTACTGAAAGAAAATAATTCTAATTTCCCCATTAGAGTCCTTCAGGAAAAGGGAGTTGGAAAAGCAGAGAGCAGACATCACTGCCCTCCTCTTTAAAGATTTGGACGTCTGTGTTGGCATAAAAAGGTCACTTTAGGCCTGAGGGGTTTCACATTGTTCCTTTAAGTTAGACCTTCAACGCAAAGTATTTTCAACACTTGCCAGGAAGAACAAATGACCTTTAGTTACTTGCCCAGAAGACAAATGGTACATTAACACAATAAATAGAGTTTGCTGAGATCTCATTCCATACTGCCTTTGACTTTCTATTAGAATATTTTAAACATGTAGGATCCTAAAAATCTTTGAGGAGTTAAAATTCATTTATGACGCTTTTTGGATTTGGTGGAGAGTGTATGATAATGTTGCTTCATTGGAAATCAGCTAACATCACAAGCTTCACAAAACAATCTGGATTTGATCCTTTAGCGTGGAGGTTCTGAGTAAGAATGTGGTTGGGGTGACAGGAGGATTTTAAAATATTGAGGTGTCTTATAACAAAATAAAGGGTTGATTATTGAACATCTTCGAAATTAAATGTCAAAATTTCTAGTCAGATCTAACTGTAGACACAGTGATATTGTAGGTCTTTTTCCAAAACATTGGTCAGACATAAACTTGTATCTGAGAAGGAAGCTGGCAACTTGTAACAAATAAATAATAGAAATAGCTTATACTATAAGCTGAAGAATTTTATTTAAGTAAAAGTAAACATTTTCAGCCTCCTTTTAAAAGATCCATGATGATTCATTCAATTGTCTTCATTTGTTACCCTCTTTTTCAAGTGTAGACCTTTTGACTGTCAAACAAACTAAAAACTAAATATTTTAGTTTTGCTCTAATGTGTTTTAATTGGGAGATAAAGGTGTTCCCCAATCCTGCTCTGGAAAAAAAGGACAAGAGCCGAATTCTTATCTTCTGTTCTCTGAGTATGGAATGTACTGCATTCTAATGTCCTGACTCTAAAACACTACTGAACGTTTTCGTCTTGAAGAAAAAAGAGGACACTGGCTATATGCACCTGACGGGCAGAGGCATTTGTTCATGTTCAGGCAGCTTCTTCTCTAGCAAACAGACATTAGATGTTGTGATGCTGACAACCTATTTGAACGAGATCCAGAATTCAAATTTCACTGTCTTTCCTTGGGAGAAAGAGCTCCGGAAGTCAAAGGCCAGCAAGACAGTGGTAATTTTTACTGTTCTAGAATAGCTCCCTATCTTAAGTGGAATATTGAAGAAGATTTTAACTTAACATCTTTTAAATGAAAAATAGTCAAGGAAACATTAGGGAAAGGTTTTGTCATCTTTGTGCAAATCTAGCTTCCTCATACCTGTTTTTGAATCCTTTCAATGACTATTCATAAAATATTCTGTGTTCAGCAGATTTCTCCTGTATACAGGCTCTTACTAGTATTTACCTTTTGATTTTCATAAAGGAAACAGAGATGATAGTTATAGAATATAGGCCAGGTTTGGAAAAGTTAACATGTATCGAGAAACATTTTCTGGAAAATGTTTTTTTTTTTTTTTTTTTTTTTTTTTTTCCCGAGACAGTCTCATTACGTCCCCCTCCATAGAGTTCTGTGGTGCCACAGCTCACAGCAACCTCCAACTCTTGGGTTTAAGTGATTCTCTTGCCTCAGCCTCACACGTAGCTGGGACCACAAGCGCCTGCCATAATGCCTAGCTGTTTTTTGGTTGCAGTTGTCATTGTTGTCCAGCTGGCCAGCAACAGGTTTGAACCCACCAGCTTCAGTGTATGTGGCTGGCGCCCTACTCACTGAGTTACAGGCTCCAAGCCTATTTTTTCAAGTTTTAAAACTTAAATTTTGTCATCAGATAAATGAATTGAGCCATGAATCTTCTTTTGGTTCTAATTCTAGATTATTTACAATGTTTGCAAGGAATAATTCATGGACTTGTGTTACCAGTGGTGCATAGGAAGCTAGAATGATCGTTAAGCTGTGATCGGTGTTTTTGATCAACTTCTGATTTTAGCAAATCTGGATGTTCTATGTGGCATATACACAGTTATATCTAGTTTTCATGTATTTCCTTTTAGATACCAGGGCATCCTAGAAGATGTTTTTCTGTTGTTATTATTTTTAAAAACAGACTTGGTTAATGAAGGGAATACATTAGATACAGTGCATTTAGATGTCAACAAGGCATTTGTCAATGATGGCATTTGAACTAAAACACGGTGATTACATGGATTGATATAATGGTGAAACCTTCCAGTGTGTTGCCAGAGGGCTGTGTTGCTGATCACGCATGGTATGTAACTCACTCTCCCCAGTCAACACCTTGCTAATGGGATAACCCAATGTGAAGAGTCTGACAGACTGGGATAAATGAGCAATGTGTTGCTTGCCAGTTATCAGGGTGCAGATTGGCCACAGTAGGGTGAAGTGGTAGGTCATTGCTATTGGGATCAATATAAAGTCTCTACACACCAGAGACAGTAGAGAAGTGATTTCTTCATGTTAGAAACAGAAGGGTTTTATGGCTGTAAGGGACTCAGTCTGAGTTAACATTGCCATATTGTTTGCACTGTTTGGGCTGCCCCTGAAATTAGCATGATGTTGGGTCACAGTAACAGAAGTTGAACATCTCCAGAAAAGTGGATGTGAGACTGAATTTAGTCTTTATCGTCAACTAGTTTTAAGCCAGGACTTCAAAGGATGACAAGGGATAGCAACCAGAGTTATGGGGGGAGGAGGGCTTGAGAAAGGTCTGGGAGAAGAGAGGCCACAGGTGGGTAATAGGGTTTCCAAATGGGAAAGACCTGTGGACACAAGTATACTTTGATTTCTTTCTGATGTAGTTTTTATAAGGAGGCAGGTGTGTGCTTAGTCAGTGGAAGAGCCTTCTACTGTAGCTACTTGTGGGGATGTTAGAGAAGAGACTCACACTTTTGGTAGCCATTGCACTGGTTTACTACGAAGTCTAATATAGGTTCAGAGATTCTCGAGTTTTACCTTATCTATGGAAAATTATACGGGCTTTCAGTTAATCTCTCTTTTATATGTTTGCATTTCAAAACATTCTGATAGAAATTGCAAAGGCCTGCAAGAAAAAAAATATGATCAGGAGGCATGCGTGGTGGCTATGTATGAAATGCAGTGCATTATTTACAAAAGTATAAGAATAGTGGCTGTGAAAAGACCCACATGCTTTTGACAGATGGAGAAAGGACGAGAAGGGTTTTCAAAGTTGAGGGTACAGTATATAAAAACATTTTTAATCATATTATACAAAGAGGCCTTGGGTGGGACAGCATAAAATAGTAATAGTTACTAATTATTAATACTTACCATATACCAGCCATTTTTTCTAGGTGATTTTTAAGATACATTAGTTTTATTTATCACAACGAATGGGAAGGAAATTTATTTGCTATTTTTTTTTTTTTTTTAATTGTTGGGGATTCATTGAGGGCACAAGAAACCAGGTTACACTGATTGCATTTGTTAGGTAAAGTCCCTCTTACAATTGTGCCTTGCCCCCATTATTTAAGCATTTTACAGATAAAAATAGCAAGTCCAGACTAGTTGCTGTGCAGAAAGCCAATAGCAGAGTCAGAGCACATTAAAGTTTTTCTGGTCTAGTCCATTCTTTTCTACTGTGCCACTAAAAGTCTTGCTAACAATTTGTTTGGACAATTCTGTGCTTTTAATGCCAATTCTGAGCTATTCATATCCTAATCTAAAATACTGGTAAAGTTATTTTTTTAAGTGGACTCCAAAATGAAGTTCTGATTATGAGGGCTAGAAAAATCTTGGAATTGTTCATATAATTTGAAGCCAACCCACCCCATTGTTATTTTAATTACGTGGCCTGTGTTCTCATTATTATTTGTTTGGATGTGGTATTCACATTTTACGGTTTTATTCCACCATGATGTATTATTAGAGTTCTGTTGAATAACTTGAGTTTACTTTCTTCTGCTGTTCTACTTGAATGCATCTACATTTTTCATTGCAGGCCATTTCCCTAATACCTAAATTCTCCTATCCCTTTCCTCATCTCCCAGAATCTTGCCAATCCTATCTTAGATTTCAGTTTCTCAATCAACTTTAAATCTTTCTATACCTTACTTTCACATCCCTCTGAATACAAAACTATTTATTTCTATATGTTTTAAACCTTTTCTTCAAGGCCTTATATTATTTAATTTTTGTCACTTGCTTATGTTTTATTTACACTTCCAGATTTAAGTATTTTGAATTCAACTTTATGCAGAGCAGTGGATTGAGAAGAATACAAGCTATTTAGGGCTGTAATAATTTGATGAGAAAGGGTCCTGAATGTTCACTGGAAAATAATTTCAGAAATATTTTCGACACAGTAATTTTCCAAAGGAGAAGGACTAATTGTTACAGTGCAGGTACAATATTCATTCCCACTGGGAAAATGTAGTTTAGTTTCTTGGAGAATTATTTTAGCACAAGTCATTCAACAACAGTAAGAAATCCCAACACACACACATACAAACCTGAACACACGTGTGGATTCTCCATAGTCTAAAGCTTTGAAGGTGCTCAACTGTGATTTATACATTCCTATAAGAAACAACAAACGCAGGGTTCCCAATTAATATGGCTTAAAACATTGTCAGCTAGCAATAGATAAGATGATTCAAGATCATCTCCAATGAGGCATCTTACTTCTGTAGCTCTCTTTCAGTTCAGGAAAACATGGTCCTTGCCCTTAAGAACTTTATACTCCTTTGAATTGAAATTAAGAAGAGAGAGAGGGGGGTGCCTGTGGCTCAGTGAGTAGGGCGCTGGCCCCATATACCAAGTGGGGCGGGTTTGAACCTGGACCCAGCCAAACTGCAACAACAAAAAAAATTGCTGCGCATTGTGGCAGGTGCCTGTAGTCCCAGCTACTTGGGAGGCTGAGGCAAGAGAATCACCTAAGCCCAAGAGCTGGAGGTTGCTGTGAGCTGTGATGCCACAGCACTCTACTGAGGGCAACAAAGTGAGGCTCTGTCTCTAAAAAAAAAAAAAAAAAAAGAAAGAAGAGGGGGAAATCTTTAGTAAATTTTACCTTCCTGGTAAACCAAATGGAAACAATCAGAGATAAGCAAAAAGAAGATTAATGAGTTCAAGAGACTGACTTATGAGAGAAGATTAGAAGAACTAAATATATACAGCTTGGCTAAGTGAGTACTATGTTGAGAGACATGATTAATAGCCAAATTTACTCCTTTGCAAGGCTTTTGAAACCAGCAACTCACCATACAGGCAAATGATGTTTACTAATTATATAAACTTTACAAATTTCTTGCAGTACTTTTAAGTCAGCAGCATATACAAACTTGAAATGTAATGGACGATACCAATATAATTCATCTCTCCTGTTGTGACATAACATATACCTGATGCAGCACTTTTTTTTTTTTTTAATAAAGAATGAATTATTTTAGAAGAATTTAGAAAAAGCTTTTTTGAGAACTTCATGGATTGTTTAGAGATAGAACTACTGAAAAGAAGTGTGATTGTAAAATGAGTTTTAAGGTACAGTTTACAATAGGAAAAATGTTTAGGAAAACAAATTTATGTCCAGTGTAGCTTCATCACAGCTTCATCACTGATCTAGGTGAATGGTCAGTGGTTCGTGTGAGCAAGTAGATGATATGGGGTGTCGCTGTCATCCCCTTACCACTGTTCTAGGTAAGGTGACCCATGGAGGCAGACAACTTTGTTAAAGGAAGTTGAGAGGCCATGGGTGATCTTTCCTTTGTCTTTTCAAGAATGATAAAATAAATACACAGGTACTCATTGGCTTTAGTTTTCATTCAGAAGACTGCCCTCGTGATTAGCATCTCATCAGAGAGGAAAACTTTGGGCACTTTTAAATAAGTGAATGAAAGTGACAAAGAGTGGGGTTGCCGAAAACAAGGTTCAGTTTCTGTGACAAGTGATTTAAAAAAAAAAAAGCTCATAGGAACTTGCACTGAATGGGAAAATTGCCTGAGAGGTAAGTTAATTCACCCGTGTTCTCACTTTCCAGAAAAATTTTAAACGTTATTCTCTCTTATACTGTTTCAGATAAAAGAAAAAGAAACATGACCTTCAACACATAGCTTTTCTTTCTTTTTTTTTTTTTAAAGGCTAGAAAAGCCTAATGCTTTTTAAAGGAAAATTGAGGAATTTATCTAAAATGTCTGTATCTTTCTTTTTTTTTTTTAATTTTTTGGCTGAGGCCAGCCTTGAACCCGCCATCCCCAGTATATGGGGCCAGCGCCCTACTCCTTTAGCCACAGGCACCGCTCTAAAATGTCTGTCTCATTAATCAACCAACTAAGGAAATAAGTGTCATTGTGACTGAATGTGAGTCATCCTAAATTTTTTTTAACTGTGTGTTCTCACTGTGGTTCTTTATATTTTCACTGGAGCTGATAAACAGGGATAGTGATGGGGGGGAAATATATCCCTTATAGGTATCTTTATATTTATACGTTTACTTGCATACAGTAAGTAATAGAAATATAAATTGATTTTTCATTAAAGAACTAATATAATATTAGCATATATCAACGAGATAATTTAGAACAACCTTTTATTCATAATACTCTTTACATTTTCAAGTGTATATGCATAAAGTGTTAGTAATCCACATTTATGTGGCTTTCTCTGCTCTATGGGGTCCTTTGAAGATGCATTTTACGTAGATTAAAAGTTGTATCATAACATGATATAGACAAAAAATGATTCTGGTATGTAAATTTTCTATAAAGAAAAACTTTTGAATACCAACTTTCGGGATCATACTTGTTCATAAATATATTGTGTTTGGAAAAGTTGGACAGATTGAAATTGAATTTCAATAAGAAGGTTATGAACGTTTTGATTTCTTAGGAGATGAAGCATTCCACACTGATCAAGGAGCACTTACATCTTCTCCCTGGTATGTATATTGGCACATACAGTAGTGATAGCAGCGAGAAGAATGCCATTTCTGAGAATACTAAGTGTCAGAATTTCAAAAGCTGAAAAACCTATGAGTAAAATTGTTCTTAATATGTTATCATTTCCAAATGAAAGCTGTCCTGATTTCCCCATTCTTTCCTCCGGGGAATTAGACTTCTCTTTCATTCTGTGTCAGGAGAATCTGTCATTTAAGGGCAATTTCTGTTCCTACGCTGGCATATTTCTTTTGTTTATGTTCTTTCTTTTCCCATATGGGACTCTTTCTCAATATGTGAGTGTACAGTTTATCCATGCGTAAATGGCAGCCCATGGTGCTTCTCCTGATGCCTTGGGAGTTGTTGCCGTGGATAGGTGCTGCGTAGGATGGGTGCTGAGGGGAAGGGCTGCTCCCCTTCGGAGTCTGATGTTAAAGATAATCCTTCTAGCCACGTGTTTTGTTTTTGTACTTAAAATCTTTTATCCTGCAAGATTTTGGATGACTGTGTTAACTATTATGGTTAGGAATAATCGGAGTTCTCCCAGATCACAGTAGACAGATGTGCCAGGGGATATTTTAAAAATTAATTGTAATATATTTCTGAATTCAAGTAAGTGAAGGTCCCAAATTATCACATAATCCAGACTGTCCTGACACCCCTGAGCAGAGAAGAAAACTTGGGGTTGAGAGAACATACTGGCACCGTGATTGAGCACGTGGGCTCTGGGACCAGGACATGTCTGTCTAGATTTCTCCTCTGGATCCTTGTTAGCCGTGGTAGCAAGATAGTTGTGTCTTTGTACCTTAATTATCCTGCTCTAAAAATAGAAATTGGGTGGTTCTCAGAATTAAATGAGTGAATACTGGACAAGTTCTTAGGATTCTGCTTGTGCATAATAGGTATCCAATAAGCATTAACTTATTTATGCTTTTAAAAAATTGTAATTTTTTAAAAATGAACTCTTCAGTATCTAGCAGAGATTTAAGTCTTCTTAGGTAATCCCATGATAAGTAAATTTGTATTAAATTGAAGAAGTACCTGGGTATCCCTTTGCTATTTCCTAATTTAAAATTTTATAGAATGTCTTCATTTCATGTCTCATTACTGGAATTTTAATATGTGCAATCATTGTTTTGAGCACTTCAGAGCTGGGAGTGCGTTATACACACATTGAAGAAGTGTGTGGTCTCAGGTGAGTTGTTTAACCTCTTTTTAGCTCATGTTCCTCAACTGTGAAAGGATTGTTGCAGAAAGTAAATGAGACCAGGTATGTGTATGCAGAGTGTGTTAATGAGTGCCTGGCCACCATAGTAAGCCGTAATAAGTATTAGCTTATTTTATAGTGTGGGAGGTAAAACATGTATAAAACAAATACAAAGGGTAGAAATTGACATGTACAGTAAGAGAGATGAAGGTGTTACTTGTGCATATTTCTGCTAGGACAGCAGTGGGCTGGAGAGGAGTGATGGAGGACAGTTATGAGGGAGCAGGCCTGTGACCCATGTATTGATGAGTGCATGGAACTTAAACATGCAAAGATGCAGAGAAATGGCATTTCAAGTGGGGAAAACAACATGAATGAAGACTCGAGTTTAAGAAATGAGGATGCTTAATGGGAATATTGAGAAGTTCAGACTGGCTAGACTATAGGAAGTTTCTATTCATACTGCCAGGATGGCTAATAGTGTTAGGGGTGGGGCCAGATGTCCAGTTCCCATGTTCCCTTATTCTTGGTTCCCAGTACCAAAGAATGGTGATTGGTACAGAGCTGATGGAATGAATGAGCAGAGCAAGCAGGTGCAAGCAGCCCGAGTTTAAACTTAGAGCTGCTCCTGGCTGGCTTGTCAAAATGTTAGGGCGGTATAGTGATGGCTGGCGGTAGTCACCAAGATGATTAAAGAGAGTAAGAACAAGTGAAGTGCTAGCAAAAAGGGAGGCATTTATTATAATAGTTTGGACAGCGAACCAGGCCCCATCTTAGCAACCACAGGCATCATGGAGAACGCAGTGCTGGATTTTATACACACCTTTTGGAGGATATCAGCTGTTTCTTAGAAATTCCCTTGGTCTTGATCAACTCCATTCCCATAACATGTTCCCATAACAATTTGTATCTACCTGTCCACATTAGAAAGTCCCAGGGAAATGAATCTGTTCCTGAAACAACCAGCTCCTCAAAGTAACCCACCTGCAGGGTTTTGCACCTATACAGCTTCGATCAGCAATAAGCCCCGTTCTCACAATAGCCCAGGTCACCGTGACCCAAACCAGTCCAAAATAGCCTAACCACATTCACCACCCACCATGCTCATGTCTAACCGAATAGTATGAGAAATGAACTGGCAAGGTAGATTGGGACCAGATTAAGGGATTCCTCGAATAAGTTGGATGTTAATATTTGTTAGGCATTTGAAAGATGTTTAAGATTTCTCGGCAGGAGAATTTACATGACTGGTATTTTCCTGAATTCTTTCAGGAAGGCTTCACTTGGCATATATAGGTAGCGTGAAAGGGCGAAAGAGTTGGCTGATGGTTCAAGCAAGAAATAATGAGATCCCAAGCTGGTATAGGTGAGAATGCATGGAAATAATGGGTGGTTTGAAAGGGAAGAATGGGCAAGACTTCTTCAGGGGAAGAATGGGCAAGACTTGGCAACGGGATATGGAAGAACATCAAGATGATAGGCACCTGATGCTCCCAAGATGTCTTGTTTCAAGTAACCATGAGGATGGTATTATACTACTATTAATAGCAGGGAACATAGGAAGGTTGTGAGTAGGTTAAATGGGAACGGGAATAGCAATAAGCTCAGGTTAGAATTAAGTGACCTCGAGGTATTGGCCCCCATCCTGGTCCTAGGGGTGGCGAGGTCTTTTCTTAAGAGGATGGGAAGGAATACAATTCCCTTTATCAACTGTGAAATCTGGATGGAAGGTAAATACTGCAGTATACTGATAAAGTTATTGAATTACAAGTTCATAGGAGAGCACCTTTATTTCTCTTCTTTCTTTCAAGAAAATAATAAAATGAGAGAAGTACAAACAGAAAAGATGCAAATGTGTTCTTTGGTTCTTAGTGGATAAATGGAAACTTGATCCTTTATGAACTTGAGATTTTAATATCAAACTGTGTTTAAATAGTGCTGAGTTTTTATGATAAATCAAATGAGAGAAGAAAATTCAAGATTAATTCTAACACTGCAGTAATAATTTGAAAAGCTCTTTCAATATACTACCGAAAATATTTGGATGTCACAAGAAGAGAATTCTGGATTCTGGATGCAATAGGTGTTGGACAAGTTCATTTTTTTATGTTTAATTTTATAGATTTTGAGGGGTTTGAGTTTCTTTTTGGAAAGTTCTGCTTTTAAAAAAAAATCCTACAAATCAATTTGCTGGTAAAACATGTAATTCTTATTACATATAAAATATTTACTTATTACATATTATAAATTTTTATTTTATTAACTGGTAGCTGCCATGAAAGGTAACTTTATATTTTGTTTTAATGGGCTTCAAGAGATAGAAACTGAGCTTATTAGAATCTGGTATGCTCTATTTAAGTAACACACATATATATATATGTGTGTTTATAGACATGTATAAATATAAATAAGTATAAATAAGAAATAGATGAATGCTTATAGCTAAACAGTGTTTACCAACTTCTTCAATTTACAATAGCATTCGATGTAAGCGTGACAACAATATTCACCTTATTCCAAAGAGAAGCTGAAACCCAGAGAAAGAACTACTCTTAAAAGTAGTTTCTTATAATTAAAGTGAGACTGTCATTCATGAACAATAGTGTCCCTCACATCCAGGACATTCAGTGTTTCTGAAAATGCTTGAACGGTAGTCATTGTCACCCTTCTGGTGCCGATGCTGTGATTGTATATGGATCATAAAATTCTTTCACTAAATCTAATGCAGCATATAGATTTTACACATACATGTAGATAGATTATAAAAATACGTAAATCTTAATTCTAGAACTTTATGTTTTATTATACAAATAGAAGTGTTCTGGGGAGGCAATAACCCTATTAATTAGGGAATGTATAACTTTATTTTGGAAATGTGTCATGAAATTTTCTTCAGATTATAATGTTTATTCTCATGAATCACGGAATCACAGACTGGTTCTTCAGTCTCCTTTTGTTCAATCTCTATGGTAGAGTTTTTATTTTTTAATAGCATTAAAAAATATGCTTTAATAAGCACAGCAACATGACCATAGAAGTTAGTCCACCCCGTATTCTCATTTTTTAATAGCATTAAAAAATATGCTTTAAAAAGCATTTTTTTTGTGCATCTCTGCTGCGTTCAGGGACCAAACGAAGATGAAGGAAGCAGCATCCCTGCCCTCCAGGAACTACTAGTCTAGTTGGGGGTGGTGCATGTGGTGGGTGGTGGGCTAACCAGAAGGGGAGGCAGAGAGGGCTGGAGGAGGAGCCTTGGCCTCTTGCTCTTGGCCAACTTCTACTTAAATAATTACAATGGCTGGTTCACTACTTTTTAGACGAGCCTTTTCTCCCATAGGTCAGTTTTCATTGTTAAAAGGCTTTTTAGGCTTTGTTTTTTTTGCTTTGGTTGAGCAACACATGGCCCCTGTAGAAGGTCTGTGCGTGGAACTTGGTTGAATTCTCCAGGGCAGCGCTGTCCCCACAGTGCTCATAAGCTGTCTGGGAGGAGGACCAGTTATTCTTTTACCTTTCTAATCTGTCACGGACTGAGGTTATAAAACACAATAAGAACAGATTAAAAAAAAAAAAAAAGCGAAAGGAAGAGAACCAGGGATATACAAAATCTATGCTCTGATTTTTCATTATTAGATTCGATAGGCAGAAAAGGAATCAAACTGTCACACATGTCTCCAGGTCTTGCTCTGGGGAGCTGTACGCCTGTGTTTGCACCCGTGGAGCAAGAAGCTCAAGAAGGGACAGTGGTCCTCAGACCATCCTCCGTGTAGCGCCACTCAACATAGGGTAGGTGCTGCACCACCAGCTCTCTCTCCTGGGAGTTGATGGTAACATTTCCCCTTCTGCTTCTAATTAAAGTTTAGAATGAGCCTTTTGACTCTTCCTCTAATAAAATCCATTCATTCTGTGCTTTAGGCAGTGTGGGCTCTCTCTGGCCACATAGCCATTGTTCCAGTGCACTGGTAACACAGTGGATGGTCAAAGCCAAGGGCGCAGGAGGGTGCAGCACAGGCCCCCACAGCCAGCGCCGAGTGTCCCTCACTCCTTTCACATCACTCTCATCACTACCATCTTCAGCTCAGTTCACAAACATTTCTGGGGCATGGTTTTTTTTTTGTTGTTGTTGTTTTTTTTTTTTTGCAAGGTATCATACTAGGTGCTGGGGACACACCGAGGAATAACACACCATTTCTGTCCTCGAGGTGCTTACTCTCCTGACAGGGAATACTCTGACCAGGCTTTATTTTAGATGTATGTTTAATATACTAAATTTTGACATATAACATTTATGGAAATGTTATCAAATATGTATTATTCACTTGGTAATTTCTTGAATTTTACCACTTCCATTTGAAATGAGTTGTAGAATTAAAAAGAAAAAATGCACAGCAACATGACCATAGAAGTTAGTCCACCCCGTATTCTCATTAATAAAGTTGAAAATAAAGTTATTTAAAATCATTTGAAATTATGATTCTAGTGATCTTCTAAATTTTTCTTATAGGGAAAAATTTCCCCCATAACAGAATTTAAAATGATGTTACTTTGGGTATGTCATCCAGATGGAGTTATCCAACCAATTTTCTTCTTGTAAGTTAAGTTATTTTTGTTAGATAAGGCGTTCTGTCTGGTAAACCTTCAACCACGATGTACCTAAGCAAAAATTATCTATATAATATATATGAAACAAAACATGTATAAAACCTCCTTCTTTTATTTCACTTTTTCTTTTCTTTGCGACAGAGTTTTACTTTTTCGCTCTTGGTAGAGTGCGTTGGCGTCACAGCTCACAGCAACCTCCAACTCTTGGGCTTAGGTGATTCTCTTGGCTCAGCCTCCCAAGTAGCTGGGACTACAGGCATCTACCACACTGCCTGGCTGTTTTTGTTGCAGTTGTCACTGCGGATTGAGCTGGCGGGGTCCGGGTTCAAACCCGCCACTCTCGGCATATGAGGCCGGCACCCTACCCACTGAACCACAGGAACCAGTCTTTTTTTCACATTTTAAAGTGATTATTCAAAACTGATAACTTCATCTCTCGTCCAACTACTTGATGGCTCCCAGGCATTTAGTCCTTAAGATGACAATAATTTGTAACATACTTTATACATATAAACCACATCTATGTAAGTTAAAAGATTTTAAAAATCTTTAAAAGCTTAGCATACGTAAAATGGCCAACCTCTATTAGACGAATTTTTTACTAAGAGGGACAGTAATATTAAATGATTTTCTAGTTTTCCTGAGCATTGCTTGTTGATTTCTTGTATTGTCTTTTACATATGCACAGAGAGCAATCAGACACGTAGGGTTGCTTGACAAGTCAGCATCAAAACCCTAACAACTTCTTTTTAGGCTACAGGTCTTTCTCTGAGACTCAGATGTTATAAACTACATCAGGGTATAGCATAAGAACTGAGAGGCTGGACCTTTGGGAATCCTCTCTGAGGACCTAATCATTTGTGGGAGGCTAGGTCTTACACCTGTATTTGGGTTCTTATAGATGGGTGTCATTTGAATTTGTTCAACACCAATTCCACTCTCTTCTTTGGCTATTTGATCTCAACACGAAAATCTGGAAACACTCCCAAGGTTTTGTGAGATCTGCAGACAATTATTTAAATAGTGAAGCTTCACAGAAGTGAATAATTGAAAACAACTTAAAATTCTATTGTTGAGAATTTGTGTCCTACTATAAAAGGGTTTTATGCTTGGACAGGTGGTATGAGAGAGATGGCTCCCATGGGCTTGCCCCAGCTTGGGTGAGCCATGGTCTGCCTCTCTTACTGTGTTCAGTGACCTCATGGTGGTATGGTAGGTTGAAATCCACCATGCTGGGTGTTTCACTGTGAAATTTGCGAATGCTGCAAGTCAAGACTTTGGAGGGGTGGGGTGCAGAGAGTTGATAAACACTTACCAACGCAGATTTGGTTTCATCTCTTAGCCTCATCATGGTAACAATTTATGCTGATCATATTTGCTTAGTTTTAAAATTGATTTATCCAGACAGTTTGCAAAGCTCCCTGTCTGCATAGTACTATTCTAGGAACAGAGGATGTAAGGATTAATAGAAAGATGCATGTTTTTCAGTAGTTGATGAGGAATAACCTCATAACCAAAGAAGAACAACTTTTTTTGTAGAGTTTAAAATCAGTCCTAGTTTTTTAAATTATTATTTCATATGTTGTTGGTATTATGTGCTGCGGAATGAGTGATATGCCTATTACATTGGCTATATATTAAAATAGCTCACCATAGGTGACAAAGTAGCTCTTGTTTCTATATTATGTTTATTTAGTTTGTGGCTTATGTTACAGCATATATAATATCCTACAGTATGTGGATAAGAATATTAATTAGCATATTATTTGTTATTTGTTATTAGCATATTATTTGTTAATAAGCAGTGTCCCTAATGTTCCTGTTGATAGCTCTGGCAACTGAGGCTTCTCTGAGTGTCTCCACAAACTTGCTTTTATGGCCTGGGAGATGAAAATTCAGCATTTGCCCAAACTCAGTTGTTGGTATTTAAATCAAAATTGATTCTATGGAGCCAAGTGCTATCAATTTAATGTTAACAGCCACTTGGGGGTCTTAGAAACCACAGGCCACTGATCTAGGGGCTCATTTGTTGGGAGACAAAAATTCAGAAAAGAGGGTGGTGTCTGTGGCTCAATGGAGTAGGGTGCCGGCCCCATATGCCAGAGGTGGTGGGTTCAATCCCAGCCCTGGCCAAAAACTGCAACAAAAATAACAACAACAACAACAACAACAACAACAACAAAATTCAGAAAAGACATCTGGGACTTAAAGAACCAGCCCACAGTTTATCTTTGAACTTGGAGTTGCAATGCATCCTCTTCTGGCCATGCACGAGAGGGTGGAAGGAATGATTTGTTTGTAATAAGAGGTTCTTTCCTAATTAGGATTACACATATCAGGCCTACTACTGCCTTTCACATTACAAACTAAGGTGCAGTCCCTTTGTGAGGGGAAATGATGACAGAATGAGTAGTTACAGGTCACGCACCCCTGCGTTCTCCTTAACCTTTCTGAGCGACTAATGCCCTTTGCTCCGTTGGGCTATCAGTCCCAGTGAGTCACTCAGCTTCCTCTGGGTTCCTTTCACACACACTTTGCTTATCTGTCTGAGTGGCGTTTGTCTGATCTTCCCTTTTGCATGTTTTTACTTTTAAGATCTTGTCTTTCTTATGTAAAAAAGGCAATTAGACTCATATCTGTTTATTTTAAACAAAATGGTTGTTAATTAGTGTGATCAAAAACCCTGCCATTGTAGACTATGGGTTCCACTTTGTAGTTGCACTAAATTGAGTATGGTTTGGTGCCAGTTGACATGATAACAACTCAACGTCTGGCTTCTTAAAAATTAATGAACAAACACATTTCTGAGGCTTTGTTTTGTCTGGTTTAGATCTATAGGCTCTGAATGCATCAGAGTTCTTATTTTTTTTTTAACTGACTAATGCTGTTGCTTATTAAAAGTGCATAAACTTATTGAAAAAACTTTTTGATAATATAACTGATGTGTGAAAGCTGCACCATTTTCATTTAATTGGTTCATTTATGATTTTACAAGTTGGAGTACAAAGTACACTCACTCCGTTAGTAATACACCTTAACATTGCTTTTCATTGTTACCAACTTAGCAGTTGAAACCTTTTAATTGATCAGACCCTATTCCTTCCTCCCAACTCCATTGAACAGTTGGAGAAAATGAACAGATTCTAGGTATTTGTTTAATTTAAAGCACCTTCAGGAGTATGGATCAGTATGACCTGTGGGTCATCTTTAACATGTGTACCCTGTTTCCCCGAAAATAAGACATCCTCTGAAAATAAGACCTACTCACAGGAAAGATAAGACGTCCCCTGAAAATAAGACCTAGTGCATCTTTGGGAGAACACCTTAATATAAGACACTGTCTTATTTTCTGGGAAACAGGGTAGTACTTGACAATGATAATTATTGTTCAGAATAATGGTGATGCGGTCTCAACATGCTTTCCATGACAGTTTCCTAATCCTTGTCCTCAGGGATGGTTGAAAATACACATTTTCCTCTTAGGTGAAGAAATCACCCTATTGCTTTAACTTTTCCAAGCTAAAATGAGCATGTTTTCCTGCCCATCAGTCCCCACCCCCAACTTCCTAACTCTCTTGCTATTTGGAATCCTGTATCAAACACCCTTATGAATCAAAAGCTGTTCTTTTTTTTTTGTTTTTGAGACAGAAAAACTGTTCTTCATGGATTTAAGTGTTGCAGTGATCTTTATCACTTATCTTGGAAGGTTCTTGCCTTAATCTGTCCTCACTGTTGAACATTCTTTCTTGGTATTTAGCCTACATGTCTTCTCTGGATTATACTCATTATTCCTAGTTACCTCCCTTTTGTGCATGTGTCAGTAATAATCTATCTTTAGCCCACTGGCCTTTGTTTATAGTCCTTCCCACAAGACTGAGGCTGATGTTGTAAGGACGGTTAGAGATGATATAATATAGATGTGGGTAATTGGGCAATCTAATTCGGAGTCCATTCTAAACCTGGAATTAGTAGGGAAGTAATAAATGGCGCTCAGTGGTAGGTTTTCTGTGTCATCCATACTTGGGTTTGTGTTTAAAGACCTCTGCACGTGAAGCTTTAAGATGATTCACACAGAGTTCTTTTGTGTGGCTTGTAATATTAGAGGATACTACTTTTAATGACTAGTTTAAAAAGTTTATAATATATATACAATATTTGATATGACACCAGTATGTAAAAAAATTATTTTTTCACTAAATCAGCATTTCCTACACAATCTTTGATCATATTTGCTTACTGCTTCCTGCCCTCAAGTCCTTGTTTTTCATTTCCTTTTCAGTAGTAATGAGACAAATTATCAAATAAGCTCATTTGAGGAAACTCCAATTGTAATCAGTGAGCTTGATGGAGGAAAAGATTTTTGGTATGTAGCATTCATCCTCTCCTGGGGATACCCCGGATAGCAATTTAAAGCTTAGCATAGTTTACTGAGCACCCACAAAGTGAACTGTACAAAGTAAAACCAGATTTCTTCATTCCACAGAGAATTCTGCTGTGCATTCATAAGTTGAATGTATCTGGGGATTTTTGTTTTGTTTTTGTTTTGTTTTAACGTTATTGTGATGAGCTAGCCTGGGGCATCACAGAAAGTGGTTCTTTCTACGTTTTTGTGCAAAGGAAGCTCTGAAGGTATGAGTTAAACACAAAGTATTACAAAGCTGTGACTCTAGAACGTGGGTGCACAAGGGGGAGAAACCCAAGCCATAAATACAGAGCTTTTAAGAATGGAGAAGCCGAGTGGAGAACCCTGAAATGTGCATCGGGAACCAAAACAGGGCAAAGGAAGGAAAGTTGAGATTACAAAAGCTAGGGTGGAAACCAATCAGGCATTGTGACACTCAATGTGGAAATAATTTATCTTTTCTGAAAACATCAATCGACTCCTTGAAGATCAAAGAAGTGGAAACACGGGGAAAGAAATAGGAATGTTGAAAGAGAAAACATTTAAAGCTATGGATTATAGACAAAATACACCTAATGATGACTTTAAACACTGAGAGACTAGACATGGAAGAATAAAAACAGGAATAGGAGGGGACACCTTGAGGACTGTTTTGTGGGGCTGTGTTAACTCTTCTCACTTAAGCGTATATGGGAAAGTTCTGAGTTCTCTGAGGCCTACGATCAGTCTTACACATTTCTAAATTTTTTCTTTTTTATATTGTCATTATTTCTTTAAATTCCCAGTTAATATGAAGGTATAAATTATTAGGTTACATTGTTTGTATTTGTCAGGGAAAGTTCAAATTGTAGCTGAACTTCCTAATGTTAGGGGAAGCGGGGGGGGGATGGGGGTGTAGAAACCCAGTAGGTAATCATGTCTATAAAAGCTAACGCCACCTTAATACTAGTTATGCTGTGTGCTGCTGTGTGCGCTTACCATGTTGTATATGAGATAATTTAATCCTCACAATGATCTGATGAAGCAGGTATGCCACTGTGACATCCCTGTGTTACAGATGAGGGTGCAGCCAGCCAGAGAGATTAAATAACGCACCCACATTCATGTAGCAAGAAAATGGCAGAACCAGGCTTTGGCTCCAAGCAGCCTGGCGCAGAGCCCAAGCTCAAATGCCACATTCTGCCCTGCCGCTTTCCAGAGCCCTGGAAGGCCCACAATGTTTTGTTCCTTTCATGCACTCCAGTCAGTCACCAAGTCCTGACAACTCTAGCTTTTAAATGTCTATAGAATCTGCTTCCTCATCTCTGACTTGTCATGATCTCCATTATCCCTATGCCCTTTTGCCTCCAAAGCATTGCCCCATTCCAAGCCTCCCACACATTCTGTCAGTGAGACTTTTCTGAAATGTAGATGTGACCCTATAAATCTTATTATTATTTTTTTTTTAAGAGAGGGTCTCACTTTGGCACCCTGGGTAGAGTGCCTGGTGTCATCATAGCTCACAGCAACCTCAGACTCTTGGGCTCAAGCCATCCTCTTGCCTCAGCCTCCTAAATAGCTGGGACCATAGCCAGGACACCCAACCCAGCAAGTTTTTCTATTTTTAGAGATGGGGGTCTCACTCTTGCTCAGGCTGGTCTTGAACTCCTGAGCTCAAGAAATCCACCTACATTGGCCTCCCAGAGTGCTTGGATTATAGGCGTGAGCCACTGCTCCTGGCCCCAGATAACTCAGTCAAAACTATTCAGTCATTCTCCATATATCTGTGACAAAATCCAAACTCCCCCATGTAGTGTAAACGATCGTTATGATCTGACCTCAGGTTCATCTCTCCTCTCACCTACCCCAAGAAAACTCCAGAAAGAGCATGTTATGGTAGAACCTCCATAGCTGACCCCCCTACACTGATCACCTCCTGAAGTTGACCTATTTCCATAGACCAGACCTGCCCCACATGTATGTATCTGTACAGTAGGCCTCATTCCTTATGCTGACCAGTTGGTTACAGTAACTATAACTGTAAGCAGCCAACTCACAGCACTTCTACTGTATTTGTGGGTCCCTTCATGTGATGATTTTTTTCTCTGCCTCTGTGTGTTTGCACCTGTTTTCTCTGCCCACAGTTTCCTTCCTTCCTTCCCTCTTGGCCTGACCAACCCCTACTTAATTCTTTAAGATTCAGCCTAAGCAGCATATCTTCTGAGAAGTCTTCCCTGATCTGCAGGATGACTTAAGTCCCTACTTCCATTTTCTCATTGCATGCTGTGTGTAGCTCCATCACAACACATACGCTGGACTGGGTTCAACTGGTTTGTCTCTTCCTTACTAAGTTACAAACTGCTTAAGTATAGGGCTAATACAGTTACCGTCTGGACACAGAGTCAATGCTCTGGAAGTGCAGGTTGAATGAATGAGAAGGAAATGAATGGGGTGTCTGATGGTACTAAGACTTTTGTCTTTGGGGTTTCAGGTTAGGATATAATTTAGTATCACATCTTAACCATACCTGTGTATTTTTCTTCAGTAGAGAATGAGGCTCAGCTCCTTATCCTTTCTGAGGAGATAGATAAATCAAGATAATGAATTTAAATTACCTATGAGGGAATTACTTGGAGGTAGTAAGACTTTCTAAGTGGTTTTAGTGATCAGGGCACCTTTAAAAATGGACTGAACTCCTTTGTGGACTTCAGAGATAGGAGGCATTTTCTTTTGACTTTTGAAAAACCCAGCATTGTGGAATACCTGGGAGCAGAGACACCTGTGGATACCTGTGCATCACATTACACAGGAAACTTTGAAAATTGCAGGTTTCTTAAAGTATAACCTCAAAGATTTGATTTAACAGGTTTGACGTAGGGGCCCATATGTTATAATTTTTGAGAAGTACTATGGAGAATTCTGACATCCAGCAAGAATAGGAACTTGTTCTTGGAAAGTGGGTTCACAGCCTACTGTTGGGGACAGCAGAAGGTACGACATTGATATTGGAAACCTCCAGCCCTGTTTGGGCCATGGGGGCTGCTTTTACCCTGTGTTAGCCCACGGCCTCATTCATGGCTGTCTGGACCTCTGGTGGAAACTAACCTGTGTGTGTTCTACAAACTCACAGCTGCGTCAGGATCCTTGGAGGACCAAGATAACCTACTAATTCATGATAATTCAAGAAGGATAGCTCCAAAATGCTTATTTAAAGAATTTTGGACTGATAAGTGCTTTCTCAGGTCTTTTAATTTCTTTTTTTCTTTCCTTTTCTTTTTTTTTTTTTTTATACAGTGTCCTAATCTGTCATCCTGGATAGAGTACCTTGGTTGAGTGCTGTAGTGTCATAGCTCACAGCAACCTCAAACTCTTGGGCTTAAGCAATCCTCTTGCCTCAGCTTCCTGAGTAGCTGGGACTATAAGCACCTGGCCACATGTTCAGGTAGTTTTTGTGTTTTTAGTAGAGATGGGGGTCTTGCCCTTGCTCAGGCCGTGCACCCTCCTTGGCCGCCTGGAGTGTTAGGATTGCAGGCGTGAGCCACCACGCCCAGCCTACAGCCTAGGTCTTTTAATTTCTAACTATATATTCTCACTTCTTTCATTTCTCCCTCCTCCACTCCCTCTTACTTCCCTTTCTTTTCTTCTCCCTCCATCTAAGGTATGGAAAATGTATAGAAAAAAGAAGATCCAAGGCTTAAAAAAATTCCAAAATGTTTTCCTGGAGTGTGTTACAAACTGCTTAAGTATAGGGCTAATACAGTTACCACCTGGCTCTCACAGAGATGGACACAGAGTCAGTGATAATTACGATAGCATTAGAAGAGTCAATGTTATTGTAATATCTTAGTACAGGGAAGAGGTAGGAAATAATGTGAGGGGATGCTTCCCATCTGTGAGAAGGGCTGGAGCAGCCCTGGTGTCTGCAGCAGTTTATATATGAGGAGCCCTTCTGGAAGCCCTCTGGATCTTCTCTGGGAGGTCAGGAATGATTTGCGGTCAGCACCTATCTGTTTTCACCAGAATTGTGGGTGCTATTTGCCATTGATCTGTGTCCTAGACTCATTTGTTTCCTGACTGATCCAATTTCATTTTGTGGTCAACTTGTTTGCTTAGATTTTCCTTCACTTCTGTGATTATGATACAGATGTGGAGGAAAGATAAAAGATCTGCAGTCTGCCTGCCTCCAGGACTTCCATGTGCCCGTTACCTATGTGACTGTGAGCACATCTGATTTTTTTTTTTTTCCCCCTACTCTTCTATTTTCAGTGTCCAAAAGAGAACCTGGACTGAACCTGTGCTCAGTGAAATGGTTGGTGGATTGAATGAATAAATGCATCTCTAAGTGGACTGTCATACAACCTCATTGTTGTAGCTTAGAAAATAAAATAATGTATATAGGTTTTTGGAACAGTGTAGGGCACGGAATAAGTGGTAGCTGTTGTTACTAATTAGAAGGGAAAACACCAGAGCCAGTAAGAGGAGAGAGTTTGCATTTAATTTTTGCTCTATCACGTGTTAAGTGACTTTGGGTCAGCTATTCTGTTTATCTGATGTTCACTTTAAACATTCAGGAGAGGAAGATAAATACGGTACCTCCCTCACAACGTTGCTGGACATGAGATGAGGCATAAAGGCCTTGGAACAATTACCGGCACATGGTACGCGTTTAATAGCAGATACCATCATTGTCATCATGGCCAGCACCAGCACCGTGCCCGTTCACTGTCAGGGTCACTGTCATTACCACTGCTCCTGCAGCTATCATGCATTTATCAGTGGAGCTCCATGGCCAGAAAAGGCGTGTTTTCCACAACCCCTGATTGCAGTGTCCATGCCTACAGCGTTCCCTTTGAAAGCCCCTACATGGCTAACCCTTTTTTACTAACTGTGGCCCTTGAACAAATGATTTCAACTCTTTGCATCTCAGTTTCTTCATCTGGAAAGTGGGGCTAATAATAGTTTCTATCTCACAGGGATTTTACTGATACAGTGAAATGATTAGAAAAGTATACACAGTAACTTCTCAAAAACCATTAACTCTTACCAGTAGTAGTAAAATACAAAACAAGATAAACACAAGCTTCATTTTGAGACACATTTACACATGTATGCACACATCATATATATGCATAAATGCACATACTTAGGTATATTTTTTTGAATACTGATTTGCCATCATTTCCCAGGCTACCGAATCCGAATTTCATCAGAGAGAAGCCAAAAATTTAAACATCATATCTGAAGCAGTGCCTAATTAGTACATCACTGCTTAATAGGTAACCCTCCTTCCTCAATATGCTTTTTAAAACAATTACAATTTTACACTAGTTGTTAAAAGGGTGGCGCCTGTGGTTCAGTGAGTAGGGCGCCCGCCCCATATACAGAGGGTGGCAGGTTCAAACCCAGCCCCGGCCGAACTGCAACCAAAAAATAGCCGGGCGTTGTGGCGGGCGCCTGTAGTCCCAGCTGTTTGGGAGGCTGAGGCAGAAGAATCGCAGAAGCCCAAGAGCTGGAGGTTGCTGTGGGTCCTGTGACTTCATGGCACTTCACCGAGGGTGGTAAAGTGAGACTCTGTCTCTACAAAAAAAAAAAAAAAAAAAATTATTAAAAAAAAAAAGCCTATCCACGTGGAAGCAAATTCAAAGAGATGTCTTCAATTTCAGTGGAGTGAATGAGGAGAGAAAGGTTTGTGTTTCTGGTCATGTAAGGAAAAAATAGCTGAAGACTGTAGATTTCAGTGTTCCAAAATAAAAAATTACGTCTGACCAGAATTGGAAGCTTCAGATCAAAAGGGCAATTTTAGAAAATTGTGGTGAGTGAGTGAGAGCACTAGTTTATTGAAGAAATCAATTTGCTATCTTAACCAATGGCACCAGAGCTCTCCCTATAATCTCTGAAAATAGATAGGCACTTTGCGGTTCACCAATCCATAGATGGCATCTGCTTCCTTACACCTGGCAAGCTCACCCCCTTTTCAAATAAGATAGTATGGAAGGAGTTTTGTGGGTTTACAAAGCCACAGGTTTATTAGTTAGATAAAATCTCTAAGCGTTTAAGAGTTTAAAACTGTGCTGTCAAACTGTATTTCAGTTATAATGGCAATTTCCAAAGTAAATATGACACAGTAACTTTTAAATCTTGTCGTTGTGTTTCCTTGATAGTGTATGATTTGTGATTATCTGTGGCAGGTCTTCCTGTCTTTGTTTTCAAATTCAGCTGTAGAATCTAGAGAGGAGCAGTTGAAATACTGAAACTTAGGGTCTATAATTGGTAAACACCTCCAATTGCCCCAAATGTTTTTTTTTTTTTTTTTAATAAAGGACTTAGGGCTTATAATTGGTAAACACCTCTAATTGCCACAGATGCTTTTTTTTTTCATAAAGGTTGGACAAAAATTAAAGGGGAATAAGTATGGCTTTTAATATATTTAATAATATAGTCAGAAGAGAAAAACCACAAGGCGGGTTGAGGGGTGAGGCCTAGTTAAAACATTGTTCTGTCTTGTGTAAATTATTGAAAAGGTCTAATGCAATAAAAGCTTATCAGAATTCATGATTAAAAGGTATGAATAAAACCATTTTCTTCTAACATTTGGCTCTTTAGAAGCAAATCCTAAGGAAATAGTCTGATACCAAGTAAGAAATGCTTTTTTTTTTTTCCTTTTTTGAAACAAAGTCTCAGTCTGTTGCCCCAGGCTAGAGTGCCATAGCATCAGTCTTGCTTTCTAGGTAGCTCCTGTGGCTCAAGGAGTAGGGCGCTGGTCCCATATACCGGAGGTGGTGGGTTCAAGCTCAGCCCCGGCCAAAAAAAAAAAAAAGACTGCCAGGCACAACTTTAAACTCTTGGGCTTAAAGGATCCTCCTGACTCAGCCTCCTGAGTAAGTAGGACTATAAGGTACCCACCACCAAACCCGGCTAATTTTTCCATTTTTAGTAGAGACCAGATCCCGCTTTGCTCAGGCTGGTCTTGAATCCTGACCTCAAGTCCTCCTCCTGCCTTGGTTTACCAGGTGTGAGCCACCATGCCTAGCCAGAAAAGGTTTCTGGAAAAGCAAATTGCAGGGTGTTTATATAGGTCATTATATTTTCTATCACGTTTATACACAGAATTGCTAAATGAGAATTAATTTTCACAAGGTCAAGAGGAAAACTGAAGTCTTCCAGTTAATCCCAGGTTTACTAAATTATCAAAGTGTAAGCATGGGTATGTCTGTGAAATAGTAACAAAGTCTTTGGACTATAATAACAGGTTGATATATTATTTATTGTTGGATACTTTCCAGAGCTCTTTTCATACAATCATGCACCACAGAACAACATTTTGATCAAGGATGGACCACATATACGACAGTGTCCCGTAAAATTATAATACTGTGTTTTTATTGCACTTTTTCTATGTTTAGATACATTTAGATACACAAGTATTTACTATTATATTATAATTGCCTACAGTACGAAGTGTACTAACAGGCTGTACAGGTTTGTAGCCTCGAGGTTGGTGCAAGCACACTCTATAATGTTCCTGTGACAATGAGTGAAATCACCTAACAATGCGTTTCTCATAATGTATCCCCATCGTTAAATGATGATGACTGTATATTATATCATGGCATCCTCAGATAATCCTGTGAGGTAAGGAGGGCTGGTAGAATTAGCTTCATTTTACAGTGGAGGATATTGGCAAGAGCGAGGTAAATGATGTAACCCAAAATGCTATTAATTAATAACTGAGCTGGGATTAGAGTCTCCAAGACCAGGGAATATTCCATTATTCCATTATATTAAACTGAAGCAGAATTTTATGGGGGTGATAATATGAAAGTAAATTGCTTTGTGGTTATTATAAAACTTTAAAACATTGGTGCTGCCTGGGAAGACGATGTCTCAAAGAATAACAGGCTTTTATTTTGCTTGGCTGTCATCGCTGCTAGAGTGTTCAATAAAAGTTAGGTACTATGATTATCATTGCATAAATTTTGAAAAATTAGTAGACGCGACATCTAAGTCAAAGTAAGTGTTACTGAAAAAAGAAGATAATTTATGATTTATTTATGGTAAAGAACTGTTGCTATCTGAAGGTAACAATGTTGCTGTTTTCACTTCCATCCTGAAAGCAGAATTTCCTTGTAGAAATAAATTCATGAGTGTGTATTGCTGTTTTCGCAGAGATAGGATATCATAGAAGACGACCCATGGTTTTAGGCACTTCGTGTCATATGTTAGCCTCTTTTTTCTCTTATCTAAAGGAAAAATCCATTGCTGTCTTTCATATTGCCCAGCGACAGCGTCACTAACAAAGTCCAAATTGTAAACAAGAATCACAGTCACCACATCTGTGACTGAATTAAACGACCAGTTTGGAACATGTCAAACAGTGCCACGTGTCCTCCTGCAAAATCTTGTTTCTTAAAAAATTCAGTCTGTATCATTGGGTGCATCTGTGTACATAGACACTTAATCCTATTCTTCCTTCAGTAAACGTATTGTCACTTAGCAGACAGCACCCAGATCTCAGGCCAAACAAATAAATACCTGTGAATTCATGCTGTTTTGGGAGAGCAAGACCATCAGGGCCATTCAATTCCAGGGGAAGTGAGTTTGACCATTTCCATGGGCTTTCTCCAACAAAATACAGTTACAGAAGGATACTCATCCGCATTGCCCATGTCCGTTGTGGACTGGCCACATGGTACAGTAAAAAAATCTAGATGCACACAGGGATGAGAGGAATGAATGAAAGTTTTCTGGAAGCATCTGTGTGGAGGAAACTTATCACAAAAGAGCCGTCCCTGCTGCTGCTGCTGTCTTGCTATTACCAGTGCAGCGCTGCCTTCTCACAAGCCTCAGATCCATCTGCTCTTAACACACCCTTACAAAGAGGAGGGAAGTGCCTCTCTGGGGGAGTGCTCCGGAGCAGATAATGGAATGGTCTGATGTAACCCCACACACATTACTCCTCATGATGTGAAAATGCTTTTACAGGGACCAGGGAGACTTCTAAACTGAATAAGTCCAAGTAAAAACAATTCTGGCAACCTTTGCAGTTTGAAAGTAATTCACTTAGCTGGATCTGTCTTTAAGTTGCCCATTTACTTAGAGTTCATTCTTTGAGAAGTTGAGAATGTCTGCCATTGAGTAGTGGTCAGAAGTGAGCTGTTCTGTTTACTTGCTGGCTGACGTCCTTTCTGTTAGTCCTGGTGTAAGCTTTTAGAAAGCTACAAAATTCAGTGACAGACACCATCATATTCAATTGGATATGCTTTCTGCAGATTTGTTAAGGATTTACTCTACACATTTGTAGTATTTAGTTGCCATGGAGATGACCTCAGTGGTAAGAGGGATGGCCTTTAGGTTGGATCTCAGATTTTCCTTTCATTTCCATTTAATTTGATTTGACTGCAAAATGTCAGTCCCATTGCATTGATTAAGCTTCATTGCTGCCACCAGCTCTGTTAGGAAGGTGAAAGGGCAGGCCAGGCACTGTCTTTCTGCAACCCTACCCTTTCCTGATATCAATACAGATAAGGTCTGGAGATGAGAAACTCCTTCCCCACATTGAAGCCGTTTTCTCTTGCTCACTTCATGAAATATACTAAAACTAAAATTATGCTCAGAAATCTTTATTCATCAAATTCACTCTACGTAACTGCAGTTTTTCTTGGCTTCAGCTTCCCACCCTTGTAAGGTATGATATATAATGTATGAAAACTAAAAACCATGTCTCCACGTTTCCCTTACATTTTGTCTTAGATAAACTCAGCAGTTGCGTCCTCGATTGAAAGAGTTCTTCGTATAGAGTTTGAATGAATTACAAATAAATTACAAGATAAAATTATTTAAATATGAAACATTAGTACTTGTTCTTAGGGATCGGAAGTGCCATCCTTAAGTCTTTTTTTTTTTTTTTTTTGAGACAGAGTCTCACTCTCATCCTGGGTAGAGTGCTATGGCGTCATCATAGCTCCACAGCAACCTCCAATGTTTGGGCTCAAGTGAATCTCTTGCCTGGGACTACAGGTGGCTAGTTTTTTCTTTTTTTAATAGAGATGGGTCTTGCTCTTGCTCAGTCTGGTGTTGAACTCCTAAGCTCAAGCAGTCCCACCTGCCTCCGCCTCTCAGAGTGCCCGGATTATAGGTGTGAGCCATTGCGCCAGGCCCATCCTTCAATATTAATAACGGTAGTTTGGGGGTAAAGTGATGTGGCAGACAGAGTTGTCTTTGGTACCCTGTACTGTACCTGTCTTCTGCCTGTAGTAATGCCTCCAGGAACCCAGAACTACTGTACCTGTCTTCTGCCTGTAGTAATGCCTCCAGGAACCCAGAACTCAGCTATGTCTCCTTTTAGGTTAAAAAAAGTGATAAATGAATTCAATGCTAAGATTTGAGAAAATCAATGTGATTACTTCTTAGGAGTACAGCACTTATATTTAACTGGAGAAGCATAGGACATTTTTTGTCATGAAAACTTGCTACAAATAGAACTCTAGTTATAGATGGGGAAACAATTTGACGGGAAGCCTTGGGGATACTCCACACACCATGGCACCTAGTTTCAGCTTTGATGTGAATGCTGGTCCTGTTGTGTTCAGATGACTTCGGTAGGCTTCTAAAAACGTGCCATTGTCTGGGAAAAGCCCCCAGTTAGTTGGATGGAACATATACAAGAAACCTGCAAATTCCTGGCTGGAAAACATTCAAGTCACTACAGATAAACCAGTGTTTGGGGCAAAGCACCTTGCCTGAGGCATAGTCACTTTCTGTTGCTGTAACAAAGATAGCTTTATTGACTGGAATTGGGATTAAGGGGGGAAAAGGGAAGTGATAATTCCTATTTTGATACTGTTTTTTTTGCGGGGTTCTTCCAGGATCAAGTGTGCTGTCCTTAGAGAATTGATACCAGATGTGCCCTTTTGGGTAGTTCATGCTCTTTCAGTTGCCAGTCTAAAGTGATGGGCATCGGTCAGTGCTACAGGAATGTACTTAACTATGCGAGTTTTGCTGTGTTGGAATGTTCTGGCATTTCAGTTAATCATCCAGTGAAAGTCATAAGCATGGCTTCATTTCCTAGTTATCTCTAAATGATTTAGAGTAGTGTTTGCCAAGCTGTAATGTGCATATGAATCACCTGGAACTGTTGTTAAAATGCAGCTTCAGATTCAAAAAGCCCTTGGGTGGGGCCTGGGATTCCGTGTTGCTAGCAAGTTGCCAAGGAGGCTGATGTTGCTGATTCCCAGCCTGAGCTTTAGTTGAGTAAGGACTTAGGGCAGGAGCTCAATCTTGGCTGCAATTGGAATCACCTAGGAAGATTAGCACCACCAATGTCTGGGGCCCATCCTACCCCTACAGAATCTTGTTTGACTAAAATGTGGCTACTTGGATGTTTGTAAAGCTCTCCAAGTGATTTTGATGTTGAGCTCAGGTTGAACATGACTGATTAGAGAAAGGATCTGTGAAGATGGAGAAAAAAAAAAAAAAATACCCAGGGATTTTCTAAAGTCTACTGAAGGTTTTCATTTTCACTCTCCTTCTGGAGTTTCAAGAGAAGACTCAGAATCAAAGGTGTAAATAAAAGCCAATTCATGATTCTATTCATTCATTTCAAATATTAGTCCACAAATGAACATGTAGTAATATTATCTTTATCAGTTTTTTCTTTTAAGAACAAGTGGCGATAGGCTGCCAGATTTAACAAATTAACCAAATAGACTCCAAGGCGCCATCCCAGGCCTGCTGAATCAGAATTGCATTTTAACGAGTTACTCAGGTGACTCATACACACAATACAAATATTGCATGAGATATACTAGGAACAAATTTTAATTTATCTGAAATTCGATT
This sequence comes from Loris lydekkerianus, assembly GCA_963574355.1. Classification (NCBI taxonomy): domain Eukaryota; kingdom Metazoa; phylum Chordata; class Mammalia; order Primates; family Lorisidae; genus Loris; species Loris lydekkerianus. The sequence goes on from CAUYPK010120802.1 coordinate 41,826, forward strand.
TACTGGGGTGTCCTATATTTCACAGTCTTCTTGGGAAAAACCTGATTTCATTACAGAATAAAAATGGAAGTGGTATTCTGAGTTGAGAGAGCATATTATCATTTTACCTTACCTTTCCGTGTCTGTAATGGCCACTAATTTTTAAGCCAAACATAAAATAAAACCAGCAATAGGCCTCCAGGTGTCATCCTATGTATTGGAAATAAATAAGACGTGTTGTCCTGTGTATTTTATGGAAGAAAAGGAGATAGCTCTGTCACTTTTAGCACAATAAATTATTTACATTAAAAATTATTTTACATTTTCCTTAACTTTATGCATTTCAAAAATCGTCACATATTTTAAAATTCTCTTATTTATGGAGCCCAGAAGATGCCCTGTTATAACTGAAGTGTAGCAATTGATACTCATAAAACCACAAATGGCTAGACTTCCCCTAAAGGAGAATTCTCCAAAGGCTTATCTTACTATGAAAACATAGACACAGAAGGCTAAAAAAATGCTAATCCCTTAAAAAGTTACTTAGATTAACTAAAATGTCAAAGGTAAAAGTTACATCCATTGTCATACACTCATCACTGAACTCTGCCTCCTACGGATCACAGATGTCTTAAAAAAAACAGGTTTTAAAAGTTTGGTCATAAAAATTAATGTACAGGTTAAGGTAAAAAATACCCCACTGACATTATTAAATTTTTCTTCTAACTGTCTCCTCTTTGGGGTTCTTCCTCACACTTCTGGCACTCTATTAAGAAGACAACGTTCATCTGCTGATATCGATACCAGTGATTGGTGCTTTAAAATGGAGTGTTGAGAACTCTATTTGGAATGTGTTGCTGTGTATAAGATTGAGCTTTAATAGTGTTATATTCCAATCTATAAATAACTTTTGCTTCCTATCTGACATTAAGACAATGTATGGCATTTGGCAAAAAGTAAACTGCCAAATGATGTCTTAAGTGCCTCGTTAAAGGATGTCATTGTAAATTTTTTATGTAGGCCAAGCCACTGTGCAAGTGTGTCTCAGGTTTACTAATATTTTGAAATAAATGATTTATTTTGGCACTCTGAAATCAAAAATGCTAATCACGTTCTGAAAAATGTGGCATTGTTGGTTTTTATTTATAGTGAATGGAGTTAACAGATCTATTATGTCGTGAAACTGTGTTTAATGAGTGAGAATCAGGAAGCTAAATGACAATGAGGATCTCGCATTTGCAAACATGGCAAACCAAGTCAAGATAGAGGATGTTTATTTTAGTGCCAGGGAGGTATCAGGGTGAATGGACCCACTGAGGGCTTTAGGGTCAGATCCCACATGACCTAATTGAATCTCACTGCCTTCATTTTTAAAAATAAGAGTAGGACTGTTCCCTTCCCTGAGTGATCGGGGAGGTTAAGTAAAATGAATGACATGCAAAAACCCTGGCATGGTAGCAGTGAGGTAGTCAGATGAAAGTTGAGCGTCCACTTCAACCACCCTGATGTCTCCTAATACATTCTGACCATTCACTGTCCCTTAAAGAGACCCTCTAGAGAGACGTGGGATAGAGCACATGGGATGCTGGAAGGAGATGAACTGTTTACTGTCACTGGGCTAGATTTGGATTTAAGTGTGATTTTGTTAGGTGAAATTTAAAGTCCATTCAGGAACATAATTTCTTTCTTTTTTTTTCATTTTTGACACAGAGTCTCACCTTGTAGCCCTTGGTAGAGTGCTCTGGCGTTACAGCTCAAAGCAAATTCCAACTCTTGGGGTTAAGCGATTCTCTTGCCTCAGCCTCCTATGTCGCTGGGACTACAGGTGCCCGCCACAATGCCTGCTGATTTTTTGTTGTAGTTGTCATTGTTGTTTAGCTGGCCAGGGCTGGGTTCGAACCCACCAGCTCCAGTGTATGTGGCTGGAGCCTTAGCCACTAAACTATAGGCGCTGAGCCTCAGGAAAATAATTTCTAATAAAGAAAACAATACCTACCTGTACATCCAGAAAAAGAGGCTCTGATCATGGAAATTGTTTGCTTAGCCTTGGCTGAGTTGCCTTGGCTGAGTTTACTTTTGACAAAAGAACATTGAGGGCAGTGCCTGTGGCTCAAAGGAGTAGGGCACCAGCCCGGTATGCTGGAGGTGGTGGGTTCAAACCTAGCCCTGGCCAAAAAAAAAAAAAAAAAAAAAAAAAAAAAAGGATAGTGAACTATAATATTTGTTTCCCCCGGCTTCTTTCATTGTAGTTTCTTGGGTTGGGTTTCCTGATATGCTGAACTGGAGATTGGAAGTGCTCTCAGGATTCATAGC